>SNQJ01S0075984.1:19129-47884 GCA_010110895.2 Picea sitchensis | reverse complement strand
AAGTTAGACTGGTGTCGAATTGTCATCGTATGGTAGTCAGAACATAAGAATTATAAAAGGAATGCAAATTTCCTCCTCTTAACTTCAAATCTAATAAATGGAATTGGAGATTAATGTCCCATATAAAAATTTGTTTTATGACAAATTTGAGGTACATTACATTTTTCGAAGTCAATCGCGAAGTGCCAATTTTCACTAAGGTATTTAAGATTCATGCTATCCATCAAACCATCTAATGTTTCCTTGGGAGATGGAAACACTTTGTCTTTCAAGTCCAGAACGGGGCTCAAGGGAATGTCGAGTTCATCGTTTCAAGCCTCTAGAAGATAACTCAGGTCAACCCCTGAGTCCAAAACTTAGGTTTGGCCATCCTCGCCTCAAAAAATATTGGCGACCACTGAATTGTCACCAGAGTTGGAAGGGTGATAAGAAATTGAATATGTCACCACAATCTCTTCCTCAAGGATTCTCATGACTCCGTCTATGTGCTCCACATGGGAGCACATTCTTTTTTATTGTTGTATGCCAACGTTTTGTCTAAATTTAGTAGATGAAGAAATAAAATTGTTTCTTCATGGTGGAAGCGTTTTGGCTCCCCGACGTCAATGAAGTCCAGCAAATCCTCTGGCTCTTTTCTGAGAGTCTCAGAATTCCTGAAAAGTGTCCTAGAGACTCTAATAGGGAACACAATGGGTGTGAAGAGACGAGAAGAGGAAGATAGTTTAGTTGCAACGAAGAACTAGTATTCCTACTATTATTGTCGAGACGGGTAGCAAAGTGATTATGAGAGAAGTGGAAAGCGAGATTGAGTACATAGAACTAAGCCAAGGCACAAGAAGTATTCTATATAAAGAGTATGGGAGGATTTGGAAGATGAGGGAATAGTCTGGTGTTCTCATAAGAGTTAACTCTAGGCTGTAATAGAGCCAAGCCTTAGCACATTTTTAATGAGATAATAAATCATTGTTCAGAACTTGACTTGGGTTGCTGCAAGCCAATCCCTGAGGTAACCTGAACCACTTTTGATTGGAAACTGCCCCTTCCAACCTGAGAGGGATCTCTCAAAAATATGTCACAATAGGATATTCAATAAGCTTAACAGTGGGAAGATCTTTGGGTAACAAAAAGTTTTGGGTTCTTAGGGTTGGACCAGAAGGTAGTCCATTGAGAATGGAGTAAAATGATCAAGAAAATAATAAGAGTGTTTCGGCTATGGAAATCCATGGAACAGAGGCGAGGTAGAAGATGATTACAGAGAGAAGGATTTATAAAAGTATGGTAGCATAATAGAGAGAAAACATATCAAAATGCAAGGAGCACTTAGAAATGAGTGAATTCCAAGCATAAATCAGTGGAAAGAGATGGTTGGGATAGAGCATATATCCAAGGCTGAATTCTGAACCTTCAGATCTCTACAAGAAACAACCTATAACATGTCATGCAATAGAACATCTATCAAATGGATGAATTCCATTACAAACACAGTTACAAATCGGGAAGAAAATGGAAATAAAACCAAATGAAATGATGCGAGAACGAAGCAATAAGACATTCTTTGCAAACAAAATCACAAGAATCTCTGTTGTATATTAAAAATGGCTCTGCACTCTTTTAGTACCTCCTTGTGACTTGATTTCTGGGTAAAAATGCATTTACACTTTTGGCAGCTAAGGGCATATGAAACCTGAGATTTAAGCTACCAAAAGTTTGCACTTTCGGTAGCTAAACACTATAAATTTTTTTCTCCTAAGCTACCGAAAGACAAATTTTCAATATTTGTTCCAACATCTCGGATGGGAAGGGGATTTGAATGATAATGTGGAATATTGTAGATAGGAAGCATGGCTCGTGCCTAGGATCTCTCGGGCCTTTAAATATTGGTGAATGGTTTACTTTACATCAACGGTATCAATTTTTTGATCGATCTGTTCAAGAAAGTCTATCAAGGGATCATTTCCATGTCACGAGGCAGATAAGTGATTTATCACCATTCCTTTTAACCCTAATTTATCTCGGGAGACATATCAGGGTTTGTTCTAGGGTACAGGCGTCAGTCACGATCACTTAAATGAACCCTTAGAAACACACATGACAACCTTATCTTAATATATGCATAAAATTATGAATTTTGGATGACGGTTGATAAGGATATATACATTCGAATAATTTTTTATTAAAGGAAAAATTAGGCACATTTTCTTAAGAATTGGATTAGCAATTAGTCATTATACTACAATTCCTAATTAACAATTCAGTCCCTTAGAATTCAACATCTATCCAGCATTCTGTAAGCAAATTGCATTGTTATTTCTGATAGATTGAAGGGTTATTGCTGTTGGACCTTGTAGATCTTCAAATTTTATTTCAGTGCGAGAGAACTTAAATCCTATACTGTATGTATTTAATTCTACAATGCCAATCCAAGCTGCTTTTACATCAAAGGACAAATAAATGACTGTTATTTAAAGATTTATATTACAAATAACTCTACGATAACTAATCCCGAACTACATACCATACCTGCATGAGCAATATCTGCCTATTACATAGACCATGGTTTAGGCATTCTCATATTCGATGCCATACTCGCCTTTTTCTTTATTTGATATATTATTTTACAATCGAAGGAATTTCTTCAAACGGTTGAAAATCGAAGACATAGGATTTTTGTGACCATTTCCTTCTATGGGAAAATGATTAATCCACCAAAAATCCAATAACTAATCTTTTTCATGTTTCTTTCAAAAGAACAAATGTAGATGGTATGAACGAGTGAACTCAAATATCATCAAAATCCTAGTAATTTAATCTGAATATAATAGATAAAATAGAAGTTCAAAATGAGTAGAAGAACCAACTTATTGTAATGAAATTCCCATTGTTTTGGTCATCATCCCGATGGAAGTTATCGGAAATTATACCCACGCTTGATGATGTGTAGGACTCTGGATCTTTAATGGGCGAGTTCTTATTGGGAAGAGGTTGTGTAGTTTTAGGGTTTCCTTCGGTTGGCTATATAATATTATTATCTAATATAAGGCTAGCAAAATCAGTGCACACAGAGCTCGTTAGGGCCTCTATTTCCGTTTAGTGATACAAAGAGCATAGAAGTCGATTTTCATGCCGAAGATGACAACTCTGCCCCTCTACAATATATATGAGAAACTTGCATTCCTAATATTTATGACGGTGGCATACAACCTTGCGGCCAATGCCACCAAATTATAGACCGAGTGGAGAGCCAAGAGCGGTAAGAGAAAGTGGAGCTCACCTGACAATATCTAGGACAAGAAGGGGGGATGCGGAGTTGCAGAGGACATGCTTCCATGCTTCTATTTCTTGGTGGCTCCTTTTTCTTTAATATCTTGACGGATCATGCATGCAAATTACAGCTAGATGGAGTAACCATAGCACGTGCCAAGGGATCCTACATCCAAACTACAGTGGGACAGTGTAGCTATAGTAGGTGGACACTGCAACAACAAACATAATACTATTTATAATTAATGAAACTTAGGAAAAATTTAGCTAGCAGAAAATGCTAAGACAAACATTCAAACTAATGCTAACATTAATCCAGCTTCGAGCAATGCGTAATAAAATATATAAGTGTTAATCCAAGATCTTCATGAATTAAAACATTGGGAATAACGAATCTAGCAATAAGACTTTGAATCTATTCTCCAATGAGATGGTGACATATAAGGTTTTTTTATTATATAAAAAATAATGTTTTTAGTTCTAGAGTTCGAACAATAGAGATGATGAGAAAATTTATAGTCAAAGGACATATTAATATGAATTCAATGATTTATCAATTGCTATAGTCCCTCTACACCTTCGTTAGGGACTAACCAAATTCTATCAGTGCTTTATTTTTATTTACTTTTCAACATTGTAGTTTCCCTTAATCTTTTTCATGTTATGCAATTTTTACTAATTAAATATATTTAAAAAATGAATATTTATTACAAATAATCATTCCTTTAATACAAACAAAAATAAAAAAATAAATGAAAAATTTATTATTAGCGAGAGCTATTTCTATTTTGATGCTTTCACTTTCTCGTTGCTTTGCTTAGTTGTTTCTCTGAAAATGTCTAGGTGCACGGTTTGGCAGACTCACGAGTTCACATTTATAGTCATGCTTTTGTATCATGAATCCGACCACGAATTTGACCAATGGGTTCCTCATTCCATACTTAGCCACTTTTTCGATCGCGGGTTCCCGAGTTGGCGGGTTCAAAATTGCGTTTCTATTGTTATGTGTCCTCCAAATAACACCCGAAGTTCAACATTTGGACTCTCGAGCTTGCGAGCTCAAGATTGTGCTTATATTATAAATTTTGAAGAAGCCTTAAAAAGTAATTTAGTTATAAAAATAAAAAAAAGTTATTTTATATTATTAAGGCTTGATCATGTTAAAACGAAATGTTCATGATACCATTAACTTTGATTATTGTAATTCATACTTTATTTTCTTAAAATTTAATTTCTGAATTATTATCTCAAGCTTCCATATAACCATTCACTTACATATTTTAATAAACTTTAACGAAATTTAAACTTTATGGTCTCAAACATCCATTTATAACCATTCTCTTTGATAGATATTTTAATAAATTCTAGATATTATTTTAATTTTAAACCTGTATTTTTTTAAAAATAATTTTAATTATTCAAATTAAAATGAACAAAATTTTATAATAATTTTATTTATTAATAATTTCATTATTATAAAATTTATATTAATTCTATAAGAATATAAAATGTAATATAGTTGTGTTTTTTAATATTTTCATAATTGAATTTTAATTTTTTTAACTAATTTTTTCAAGTTTATGGTAAATACACCCTAAGTAAAAATCAAAATTTATTTTGAATAATTTATTTTTTAATTTAAATTTCAAATAAAATTAACAAAATTTGAAAATACGAATAGTTAGTTTTAAGTTTTAAAAAAACTTTACTCTGTATTTTTGATTATAACTTTTCATTGATGTTTAATAAACTTTCTCATCTATATAAACTTGGTTGTATTCTTTTTGGGTGATACCTAATAAACTTTGAATGAGATAAAAAAATTGTATTTATTATTATTATATTTTGCATGTTTGTATTAGTAATATATTAATTGAATTTAAAAGGTGTGATATATTAAATTATAGTGATAGGTGCTTTTTATTTTGAAAATATGAGGGAGGGTGTAAGATTGGATGGTTGGATACACCCATAATTGTCTTCGTTTAATCTTTATCCTTTAATAAATTAGTGATTCAACTATTAATTATTGATGAGAGATATTGTTGATGGATGGTGATCCCTATCAACTATCTAACATTATCTAAAAAGATTATTTCTAATATTAATATTAAATATTAATATTGTACAATTTAATTACATAAAATATTTAAAGGTTGTTAAATCCATTTTTTTTTAAATGTATGAATGATATAAACTTCGTTCTCTTTTATGAGGTGATATCTAATAAACTTGGAATGGGATAATAATTCTGTTTATTATTGTTATATTTTGTATATTCATGTTTATTATTCTTCGTTTTTCTGAAAATATATAGGTGCACGGGTTGGGGGACTCAACGTTCACATTTATAGTCATGCTTATGTATCACAAGTTTGTATCACGAGTCTGGTGGGCTCAAAATTGTTCTTCTATTGTTCTATGTCCTCCAAAAAACACCCGAAGTTCTGTGATATACAAATTGACAGGCGGACTCCTCGGATGGCGCGCTCAAGATTGCACTTATATTATAAATTTTGAAGAATCCTTGAAAAGTAATTTAGTTATAAAAATAAAAATGTTATTTTATATTATTAAGAGTTGATCATGTTAAAATGAAATGTTCCTTGATGTTAAAATGAAATGTTCCTTGATGAAGTGATTGAGTTGTACAGTGTTGTTCCACCAACGAACAAAGAGAGGAGAGTTTTACCAATCCTTTGGCAAATGAAAAGTTTCTGAATTCCATATCTTCATTGGGAGTGAAAACATTTCATAAGATGTTAAGAATAAAATCAGTGTTGGTTTTCAGCATTAAATTACTACTGATTTGTAGAATAAAATCTCTTGAGTAGATTAGTAGTCTCCTAAATAGAGAACACTCATAACCACAATGTTCATGAGAACCCTTCGAAATTAGGGAAAAAATGTTATGATAGACGTTATGGCATTAATTATTGTAAACCTAAATGTCTGTGCAATAAAATCGATTCACAGAGTATAAAGCTCAGGATTATAAAGTGTTTTCTTTTATACAATGCATAACTGAAATACAGATTATTTGACAATAGCCACAGCAACAAAATTACAGAGTTAGTCTAAGACTAGAGTGGGGAAAAGGTTTGAATAAAGGAACCCGACAATCATTTCCTTTTTTTTCAAAAGAATCATGTGTAGTAATTTTTACATATAGCAGTCGCGCTAGGAAGTCAAGAAATTTATTAAATAGTTTGGCCAAACTCAAATCGAACACAGAACTTTATGCAATAGGGATTACACTTCATCCTAACAATACTGAGGGTGGAATAGAACTAATTGAAAAAGGAAAATTGGATGGAGCCACGAGCCATTTTCCTAGAACCTTTAGAGTTAAAACTGAGAGGAGATGGGATTGGAACCCAAATACCTTTTGTGCCAAGAACATGGGCGGTTATCCGAAACTTGCACAGATTGAATCCCTGCAAAAGTATACCCTATATTTAGTAGCATAATATGAAAGAAAAGTAAAAGGAACGACAATAGAATGGTGATTGTTCACAATCATGGTATGCTTGAGTGATAATCAACTTCTGTTTGGTAGGTTCGTTCTCTTCCTCTATTCTCCTCATCGACCTCTGTCTGGATATATGCTAGGTCGAGGGTGGATGGTGCTTTAACCCCCGATGGGTACCCTCGCATCAACAGGGCCCATCGTTAGTTCTCATAAAAATCCTTGGAAACAAAACAAAACCAACAATGAGGAAATATTTACACAACAATTGATGATTTTAATGGAATGTATTAATCCACAGTATCAAGTCCTTATAATGCATAAATGATATAAGAAATATTGTGTGCAAACATGGTATAAACTTTCTAACTAAACTGGAATTACATAGAGCCGTCCAGAACCGGATGGCATACAATATTGTTAAGGCGACAAAAGATACAGAGATGCCCCAGCTTTTGAATCCAATTTACTAGACCATGATAAATACAATAACTGTTATAAGTAAGGATCAAAATGAACCACATGATATCATCATTGGACTGCTCAACATTGGTGACAATATCAATTCTTTTCGATACCAATCAAAACTCCATATTTAGAGAATTTAAGACAAGGAAAAGAATAAGCTAAGACTATTTAGGACTTTCCACCCAATCTTACAATAGTCGAATCAAGTCCCAGAGCAGGTTACTAGAGGGTCTGTAAGGAACCCCGTTATCAACAAAGCTACGAAAACCTATACCTTGGAGTATGGACAAATGAATAACGATTACCTTCCCTCTAAGAAAGGCCAGGGGAAACATTGATAACTTCAAAAAGAATAATTCGCCCAAGAATGTGATGACTATGAAAGTATTACAGAGAAGCAATAATAGGATAAAGGTTCAACAAAAAGAAAGAAAACATAACAGCAGTTGTGAGACGATTATAGCAGCATTATACCGACTCTCCCGAATTGCTCCACCTAAGTTACTCAACTATGGTATTATGGTTAAGGAATACTTACTAGGGACTTGGTCCACGCCATCAGATGCATCGGTGGAATGACCTCCATAACAAAAGTTTTTACCACTAAGAAAACGATACACAAAGCCCCTTCACAGAACTCAATAATGCAAAACTGTAAGCCCATGAAACCCTAAGAGGCACTTTCTTTTATCAAATTAAATGTGAAGGGAACAAAGGACAATTAGAAATGTGATATGGGAAGAACCGGTGTGACACGTTGGTTGAAAAGACAGGTGAGCTACCATGTAACTTACGCTCACGGGATTTCCATTAATGGTGGGTACAGAGTCTTAACTACTCCTAACAGTGGACCTTTCATTTCCTTAAATAATTTCATGATTAGACCCCCTCCTTGGCTCAACGAGAATCAAATCCCATTCCAAATCCGTGGCGTTAGATTTAACTAGTAGTCAGACCAAGTTAAATCTTCGTTGGAACACCTTAAGTCGGGGTAACGAGAGTTAACATAACCCTCGTTTATCAAATTTCCTTTGATATTGGACTAGAACTTTCACTACGATCTCCCTCATGGCTATATAGATGGAATTAAATATTGTGTCCCAAGAGTATTTTACTTAAGTGGACATGCGCACGAAATTAGAGATCTCATGTTAAAGAATGAGCTATAACATAATTCCTTATGTTAAAGAGTGAATTGTAACATTGAAATCTGAGTTTGAATATTATCTGAATAGAGCTACAGATAAATATAAGTAAATAGAACGAAGGTAGAAGGAAATTTCTAGAACCATGGAGGTTTAAACTTATAATGTTTTCTATTAGAAGGGAGTTAAGATGATGTAGCTATAACATTTGTAGTAAGTCAATCTTAGGATTTATACCTCAGTTTTTTTATAACAAGAGTTGGTTAGGATTTTTCCTTCTACCAAGTAATCTTTGTAAACAAAATTTGAAGAGTTTGCGATCAGAAAAGTTTTTTTTGTATGGTAAATTTGAGGTTTATTACATATGGTATTAGAGCAAAGGTTACAACACTGGACCTGAACAGGGGCACTGTAGTTTCTTTATATATATTCTATTTAAGAAAAACTAATAAACCTTTTTGTTACAAACAAAAACCCTTTCTGTTTTGTGTGAATTATGGCAGCTCAGGATGATGCAAAAATCAGAATGGAAGGGGATCCAGAGCAAGGACCTCCGGGAGATCCAAGACAGAACAGTGACAGAATCTCACCTACGGAAGTACTGGAAACAATGAGGAATCTTATTGTTGAACTGGAGGTTTTCAAAGCAGACAATGAGAAACTGAAGAAATCCCAGCAGGAACAGTAAGAGATAAATGAAGTCCTGCTGTGTAGCATTGTAACCAAGAAAATCCCAAAAGACGATAATTATGAAGAAGAGGTCAGTAAAAGGGCCTCCAAGAACTCTAGTCTTGAAGCAGAAAAAGAGGACAACTCATCTAAGGGTACCCCTTCAGCTTAAGATAAAGAAAAACCAGACAAAAAAAGGAAACAAGTAGATCATCTTGAAGGGGAATTCAAGAAGATTAAACCTGCTACATTTGACGGGGAATCCAAAACAGGTGAGGAATCTGAGGCATAGTTATTAGATATCAAAAAATATTTCCAAATATACAACTATTCCAGCAATATGAAAGTCAGAATGGCCATTTACAACCTGAAAGGAAAGGCCAACATTTGGTGGAAAGATCTGAAATTGGAAAAGGGTTTAAAAGAAAAACAGATGGAATGGTCCGACTTCAAGAAATATTCAAAAAATAGTACCTATATGAAAGCTACTATGTAAGGAAAACGAAAGAATTTTACGAGTTAAGACTTGGACAGATGACAATGGAAGACCTTATAAATAAATTCCTGGAATTACTAAGGTTTGTACCTTACATCTGGGAGGATAAGGTGAAAATCCAACGATTCTTAAGTTGTTTACCATAGTCCTACAGGGATAGAATTGAGTTTGACAACCCCAAATCCTTGAGTGAAGTATTCAGGAAAGAACGAATGTGCTACGATTAGTATAAACAATGGACATAGATTCCCAAAGCCTGGAAGGATAAGAAACAAGATCGAATGAACCAGCGGAAGAAGAGGTACCAGCCAAATCCTTACCGGAATGCAGCAAAAAGATTTTCGAGAAAATATTTTCACTCCAACCATCTGAATACACAAGGCAGTGGTAAACTGGTAAATATGGGAATGAAGAAGTTTAGGGACAGCGCCCGCGAACTGTTAAAGTGCTAGGAATGTGGAGAACCTCACCTAAGGAGGAACTGGCCACGTTTAATTTTAGCAAACCGAATTTCTATTCATAACTTGTAGGAAGCCTTGATGGTGGGTGATGTGGGAAGAATCCTGCATCGAATAAATGTAGCCATATGTGGTCGGCAAGTTGACCACCAGTCCTCTATGGTAGAAATCGAAGGTAAAATCAATGACACTCGCATTTCTGTTTTAATTGACCCTGGAGCTTCGTTAAGTTATATTACTCCTGGTATAGTAGATTCAAATATACTTAAGAAACTGAAGCATGAAAAATCATAGCTGGTACAACTAGCTACCAAAACTAAAAGGAAAGTAGTTGAATTTATTTATGATTTTCAGTTCATCTTAGATGGTTAGAACATAAGGACAAATTTGAACATCCTACCCCGAGGATCTTATGATATGATTATTGAAATGGATTGGTTGGAAAAGCACAAGGGAGTACTCGATTTTTATACAAAGACACTTAACTATAAAGATAGTTACGACACTACTAGAACAACCCAAGGTGTACCAAAACTTGTAACAGTTAGACAAGTTTCCGTGATGGAATTCAAGAAATGCATGAGAAATGGATTTCAAGTTTATGCCATCCAAGTAACAAACCTGTTAGAAAAGAAAGAAAAACCTAACTTGGAAGTCTTTGTTTTTTTACGCTATTTCAGAGACTTATTCATTGATGAAATACCTAAATTACCCCCTAGAAGAGAAATAGACTTCTCCATAGACCTACTCCCTGGTTCAACCCCTATCTCAAAAGCACCTTACCGAATGAGTATACCAGAATTAACGGAATTTAAAATCCAACTGCAGGAGTTATTGGGCAAATAGTATATCAGACCGAGTGTTTCACCTTGGGGAGCACCCTTCCTCTTTGTGAAGAAGAAAGACTGTACTCTAAGACTATGTATCGATTATAGACAATTGAACAAAGTGACTATTAGAAACAAGTACCCTTTACTTAGGATAAACAATCTGTTTGATCAAGTAGGTGGGGCAAAGATCTTTTTGAAGTTGGATTTATGATCTGGATATCATGAAGTTAGGATAAAATATGAGGACATAAGCAAGACAGCTTTTCGAACAAGATATGGACATTATGAATTTGTGGTCGTACCTTTCGAACTCACTAACGCACCGACCACATTCATGTGCTTAATGAATAGTATTTTTAGTCAATACTTGGAAAAATTCGTGTTGGTATTTATTGACGATATACTGGTATATTCAAAAACAGAAGAAGAACACGAAGAACACTTAAGAATCATCCTGCAAACTTTGAGGAAACACTAATTGTATGCTAAATTCGATAAGTGAGATTTTTATCAGAAGAAGATACAATACCTAGGACATGTCATTTCTGCAGAAGGCATTGCAGTCGACCCTAAGAAAGTAAAAGCCATTATGGAATGGCTGGCACTGAAGGATGTAGCGGACATCCGGTCATTCATGGGAATCACCAGATATTATCGTAGATTTATAGAGGGGTTTTCCAAAATAGCCTACCCCATCACATCGTTACAAAAGAAAGGGACCAAGTTTAACTGGCCACAAAAGTGCCAAGATAGTTTTAATAAGTTGAAGGAATTATTAACAACCACACCCATTCTAAAGGTAGTAGACTCAGATAAAGACTTCACAGTCTGTGTTGACGCGAGTAAAGAAAGACTAGGTGGTGTCCTAACTCAAGAAGGACACGCTATTTTCTATGAGTTTTGGAAGTTAAAGGAACATGAGCAAAACTACGTCACTCATGATTTAGAATTGGCAGCAGTAATACATGCCTTAAAAATGTGGCGACACTACATAATGGGCAGAAAGTTTCTACTATTGACAGATAACAGTGGGGTGAAATACTTGTTCAACCAACCAGATATTAACGCAAGGCAAGCAAGGTTGCTAGCCTTTTTGAGGGAATTCGACTTTGAGGTAAGACATATCAAAGGTAAGGACAATAAGGTAAAAGATGCTTTAAGAAAAAGAATCCACGAGATATTTGAGATAAACGTCAGCAGGGCAGAAAGCGATTTGGAACAGAGAATAAGGACAATAGGTATTAATGATGAAAATTACACTAAGTTAGTGGTAGAATTACATGACCTACAACAAACTCACACAAATGAGACCTAAGTATCGATAAAGATGGGTTACTACGTTTTAAAAACAGACTATACATACCCGATTCAACAGAGTTAAAGATAACAGTTCTTGACGAAGTGCATAAGAAACCGTATTATAGTCATCCAGGATACCAGAAAACGATAACAACACTCACGAATTTTTTCTATTGGCATAATATGAAGGGCGAAACAACATAATACTTGGCTAGGTGCTAAGACTGTCAGTAGGTAAAGGCTGCACACTAGCATCCAACCAGCCTATTACAACCATTACCAGTACCAGAATGGAAATGGGAGACCATATCGTTGGACTTTATTACAGGTTTACTCAAAACTCAGAAACATAATGACTCTATCATGGTTGTAATCGATAAAATCAGTAAGTCTGCACACTTTATTCCAGTAAAGTCTACTTTTAAAGATATAAACATTACTTAAATATTTATGAAAGAAATTTTTAGACTGCATGGTATTCCTAAAATAGTAATTTCAGATATAGACGTAAAATTCACATCCTCTTTTTGGAAGGAATTGTTTGTAGGGTTAAATACCAAACTGAATTTCAGTACGAGCTATCATCCAAAAATGGATGGACAAACCGAAAGGACAAACCAAATCATAGAATATATGCTCCGCATGTATGTAAGAAGAAAACCGAGCAAATGGGAAGACTATCTACACCTGGTAGAATTTGCATATAACAATGGGTACCAAACTTCGTATAAGATAAGCCCCTTTGAAGTATTGTACGGCATGAAGTGTATGACTCCAATTAGCTAGGACAACCTGGCTGACAAACTTATGGTTGGACAAGAGATGCTCCAAGAAATGGAGAATACGGTAAGAAAGGTACAACGAAACTTAAAAGAGGCACAAGACAGGCATAAGAGTTATGAAAACCAGAAAAGAAGACACTTGGAGTTTCAGGTAGGGGATCATGTTTACTTAAAAGTCAAATCCTGGAAGAGTTCACTAAAACGTGGAAACTGTGCCAAGCTGGCACCCAGGTTTTGTGGGCCCTTTGAGACACTAGCTCGAATTGGACCTGTGGCATACCAACTTTCACTTCCAGCTAATCTAAAAATTCATAATGTATTTCATGTTTCTTTATTAAAAAAATATGTTCATGACCTCTTTCATATGATTGATTGGAACTTGGTGCAGGTGGAACCAGAAGACGAGTTCCAGGTGGAACCCCTGCGTATTCTGGACCAGAGAGAAATAACACTTTGGAACAGAGCCATTGCTTAGGTAAAGGTGCAATGGAAGCACTTTAGTCCTGAGGAGGCCACTTGGGAATTGGAAGGAGATTTGCCGAAATCTCATCCAATCCTGTTCCAAGAAATGAACGAACACTGAGGACAATGTTTTATTGAAGGGGGAAAGTATGTGACATCCAAAAAAAATAAAGTATTTTCGAAAGTCAAAATTTACTAGAAAAACTATTCCGTTTTTAGTAAATTCGAATTTGGAATTTTTTTTCCATTTATGGAAATTTCGAATTTCGAATTTGAGAAATTGTAATTAATTATTATGACTATTGAGAAGAGACCTGATCTGACCCAACTAACTATTTGACTATGACACTTGTATAAAAACAAGATATTGTTTTATTTATTGCAGGAAGACAAATGGAACAACCATGTTAAATTTAGCTGACTAGGACTCCATGAGAGGGGAACATGTTGGAACTACCTCTGGGCTGATTTTTACAAGAGGAAAATCAAGGATTTGGCCATTGGCAGCCCCTGAAAATCAAGGATTTGGAAAGCTGTGAAAATTCTCAAGGGAGGGAAAAGACCTAGGCAAAAAAAATGACTTTGCATATATAGCATATGGGAGGAGGTAGAACGCTGCCAAGTATGTTGGGGAAAAATGATTACCTCTTGCTGTTATGAACATATTATCTCTTGATGATCTGATGTCATATTATGTAAGTAAAGAAAATATTTCAACAGAAAATTAACTACAGTTCATGACGATTGATTTACTCGAAATTATTATCTGACTTAGATATATGAGAAATGTTTTTCTATTTAATTCTGAAGGGAAATGTGACTGTAGTTTTATGAATCTTACTCCATCAATTATGTTAAAATCCTGTTGCTAGTTTGATACCCGTTGTACCTTGATTTCCTGTTAGTAATCACCCTTTGGAGATAAATCTGGCTATGTTGAAACCTCTCATACCCGTATTGCACACATATATGGAATCCTGTGGGTATTTGAGAGTAATTATCTACCTGATTGAAACTACTGTTGCAAATGGTTACGGCGTAGTAGGAAATAACTATGCATACAAGTACTTAAACATATAGATATACACACATTGGAATAATTTTGAAAATTGTAAGATTTCGTGATAGGGAAAGGCTACATATATATATAGATAGATATCGACAATTATTATGGCAATTCGAACAACGATTATATATAATTGACCATACTTTAAGTTCTGGAATCCAACTTCGAACAAAATTAAAACTTGTCAAGAATCTATGGTTATATATAAATAAATGTTAGAGGTGAGAGGGATAATAAATTCTAAAAAGAACTATTCTAGAACCCGAGACTCAGTTTACACATATTCAATAAATTCACAAACCTTCATATTAAAATTTATAACTCGTCCAAGAAATGGTACCTAACTGATAGCAATATTTTTCATACGGAACAATTCTTTTAGTAAACAAGACTATCAATCTATTCTGGCCAATAACCAAAGATCGAAAGTATAGAAGAAATTATACACATCCAAAAATTATAGTAAGAAAGCTACAAAACCACAATGCTCATCAAAAACCTTCGAAATTAGGGCAAAAACGTTATGATAGATGCCGTGGCATTAAGTATTGTAAACCGAAATGTCTGTGCAATAAAATCAATTCACATAGTATAAATCTCAAGATTATAAAGTGTTTTCTTTTATACAATGCATAACTGAAATACGGATTATTTGACAATAGCCACGACAACAAAATTACAGAGTTATTCTGAGACTAGAGTGGGGAAAAGGTTTGAATAAAGGCACCTGACAATTGTTTCCTTTTTTTTCAAAAGAGTCGTGTGTAGTAATTTTTACATATAGCAGTCGCGCCAGGAAGTCAAGAAATTTATTACATAGTTTGACCAAACTCAAATAGAACATAGACCTTTATGCAAGAGGGGTTACACTTCATCCTAACGATACTGAGGGTGGAACACAACTAATTGAAAACAAAAAATTAGATGGAGCCACGAGCCATTTTCCTAGCACTTGTAGAGTTAAAACTGAGAGGAGATGGGCTTGGAACCTGAATACCTTTTGTGCCAAGAACAGGTGAGGTTATCCGAAACTTGTGCAGACTGAAGCCTTGCAAAAGTATACCCTATAATTAGTAGCATAATATGAAATAAAAGTAAAAGGAACGAAAATAGAATGGTGATTGTTCATAATCAGGGTATGCTTGAGTGATACTCAACTTTCGTTTGGCAGGCTCGTTCTCTTCCTTTGTTTGCCTCGTCGTCCTCTGTTTGGATATACGCCAGGCCGAGGGTGGATGGTGCTTTAACCCCTTATGGGTACCCTTGCATCAACAGGGCCCATCGTTAGTGCTCATACAAATCCTTGGAAACAAAACAAAACCAACAATGAGGAAATATTTACACAAAAAATGATGATTTTAATGGAATGTATTAATCCAAAGTATCAAGTCCTTATAATTCATAAATGATATAAGACATACTGTGTGCAAACATGGTATACACTTTCTAACTAATTTGGAACTACAAAGAGCCATCCAAAACCAAATGGAATACAGTGGTGTTAAGGAAACAAACGATACCGAGATGCCCTAGCTTTTGAATCCAATTTACTAGACCACGATAAATACAATAACTGTTATAAGTAAGGATCAGAATGAACCACATGATAGCATCATTGGACTGCTCAACATTGGATAGTATCAATTCTTTTCGATACCAATCAAAACTCCATATTTAGAGAATTTAAGACAAGGAAAAGAATAAGCTAAGACTATTTAGGACTTTCCACCCAATCTTACAATAGTCAACTCGAGTGTCGGAGCAGGTTACTAGAGGGTTCGTAAGGAACCTCATTATCAGTAGAGCTATTAAAACCTATACCCTGGAGTATGGACAAATGAAGAACGATTACCTTCCCTCTAAGAAAATCCACGGGAAACATCAATAACTTCAAAGGAAATCATTTCCCCAAGAATGTGATGACTATGAAAGTATTACAGAGAAGAAATAATAGGACAAGGGTTCAACAAAAAGAAAGAAAACATAACAAGAATTGGAGGACGATTATAGCAGCACTATACTGACTCTCCCAAATTGCTCCACCTAAGTTACTCATCTATGGTATTATGGTTAAGGAAGACTTACCAGGGAATTGGTCCACGCCATCAAATGCATTGGTGGAACGACCTCCATAACAACAATTTTCGCCGCTAAGAAAACAATACACAGAACCCCTTCGCAGAACTCAATAATGAAAAACTATAAGCCCATGAAACCCAATGCGACACTTTATTTTCTCAGATTAAATGTGAAGGGAACACAGGATGGTTAGCCATGTGATATGGGTAGAACTGGTGTGACACGTTGGTTGGAAAGCCAGGTGAGTTACCATGTAACTTACGCTCATAGGATTACCATTAATGGCGGGTAAGGAGTCTTAACTACTCCTGATAGTGGACCTTTCATTTCCTTAAAGAATGTCATGACTAGACCCCCTCCTTGGCTCAACGAGAATCAAATCCCATTCCAAATCCGTGGTGTTAGCTTTAACTGACAGTTCAATCAAGTTAAATCTTTGTTGGAACACCTTAAGTCGGGGTAAAGAGAGTTAACATAACCCTCGTTTATCAAATTTCCTTTGATATTGGACTATAACTTTCACTACAATCGCCCTCATGGATATATAGATGGAATTTAAATATTGTGTCCCAAGAGTAATTTACTTAAGTGGACATGTGCACGAAATTAGAGATCTCATGTTAAAGAATGAGCTATAACATAAGTCCTTATGTTAAAGAGTGAATTGTAACATTGAAATCTGAGTTCGAATATTATCTGCATAGACCTATAGATACATATAAGTAAATAGAACGAAGGCAGAAGGAAATTGCTAGAACCTTGGAGGTTTACCCTTATAATATTTTCTATTAGAAGTGAGTTAAGATGATGTAGCTATAACATTTGTAGTAAGTCAAGCTTAGGATTTATACCTCAGTTTTTTTATAACAAGAGTTGGTTAGGATCTTTCCTTCTACCAAGTAATCTTTGTAAACGAAATTTGAAGAGTTTGCGATCAGAAAAGTTTTTTTTGTATGGTAAATTTGAGGTTTATTACATAGTCACTTTTTTTATCGCGGGTTCCTAGGATGGCGGGCTCAAAATTGCGCTTGTATTGTTATGTTTCCTCCAAACAACACCCATATTTTTGTGATATACAAATTGACAGGTGGACTACTCGGCTGGCGGGCTCAAGATTGTGCTTATATTATAAATTTTGAAGAAGTCTTAAAAATTAATTTAGTTATAAAAATAAAAAAAGGTTATTCTATATTATTAAGCGTTGATCATGTTAAAATGAAATGTGCATGGTACCATTAACTTTAATTATCGTATTTCTTACTTTATTTTCTTAAAATTTAACTTTTGAATTACTATCTCAAGATTCCATATAACCATTCGCTTACATATTTTAATAAACTTTTACGAAATTTAAACCTTATGGTCTCAAACTTCCATTTTTAGCTATTTTCTTTCATAGATATTTTAATAAAATCTAGATATTATTTTGATTTTAAACATGTATTTTTTTAAAAATAATTTTAATTATTCAAATTAAAAGGAATAAAAAATCTATAGTACTTTATTTATTAATAATTTCATTATTATAAAATTTAACTTAATTCTACGAGAATATAAAATTTAATATAGTTGTGTTTTTAAATATTTTCATAATTGAATTTTAAAATTTTTAACTATTTTTTTTAAGTTTATGGTAAATACACTCTAAGTAAAAATCAAAATTTATTTTGAATAATTTATTTTTTTAATTTAAATTTCAAATAAAATTTAAATTTTTTTAAAATAAGAATAGTTAATTTCATGTTTTAAAAAAACTTTACTGTGTACACGTTTGATTATAACTTTTTATTGATGTCTAATCAATTTTCTCATCTATATGAACTTGGTTGTATTTTTTTGGTTGATATCTAATAAACTTTGATACACCCATAATTGTCTTCATTTAATCTTTATCCTTTAATTAATAGTTATTGAACTATTAATTACTCATGAGAGATATTGTTGAGGAATGGTGATCCCTATCAACTATCTAACATTATCTAAAAAAATTATTTCCAAATAATAAATAATTAATATTAAATATTAATATTGTACAATTTTATTACATAAAATTATTAAACGATGTTAAATCCATTTTTTTTAAAAATGTATGATTGATATAAACTTCGTTCTCTTTTATGATGTGATATATAATAAACTTGGAATGGGATAATAACTATTTTTATTATTATTATATTTTGTATCTTTGTGTTTATTATTATTCGTTTTTTCGAAAATGTCTAAGTGCATTGTTTGGCAGACTCACGGGTTCAAATTTATAGTCATGTTTTTTTATCACGAGTCTGACCGACAACTTCCTCATTCCATACTTATCCACTTTTTGGATCACGGATTCTTGGGCTGGTGGGCTCAAAATTACTCTTCTATTGTTCAGTGTCCTTCAAACAACACCTAGAGTTTTGAGATATACAAATTGATAGGCGAACCCCAGGTATGGGAGACTCAAGATTGCGATTATATTATAAATTTTGAAGAAACCTTAAAAAGTGATTTAGTTATAAAAAAAAAAGGTTATTTATATTATTAAGGGTTGATCAAGTTAAAATGAAATGTTTCTTGATGAATTGACTGAGTTGTACAGTGTTGTTCCACCAACCACCAAAGAGCGGATAGTTTTACCAATCCTTTGGAAAATGCAATGTTTCTGAATTTCATATCTTCATTGGGAGTGAAAAAATTTCATAATATGTTAAGAATAAAACTAGTGTTAGTTTTCAGCATTAATTACTACTGACTTTTATAATAAAATATCTTGAGTACATTAGTAATCTCCTAAATAGAGAACGCTTGCAATGGTTACATGCCACCGACAATTTCCAGTCTCCACGGGGCAGAAAAATCTCCATCAAATAACAAGCCTTGGCTGAGAGAATATCTATTCATATAATCTTGCACCTAGCTGGAATCAGAGGCATCTTCATACACTGCAAACTATTGATAGCTTTTGAAGTCGATCTCGAAGTGCCAATTTTCACTAAGGTGTTTAGGATAAGTGGATAAGTGGTATCAGACAAACCATCTAATGTTTCCTTAGGAGATGGACAGACTTTGTCTTTCAAGTCCATAACGGGGCTCAAGGGAATGTCGAGTTCATCGTCTGAAGCCTCCAGAAGATAACTCAGATCAACCCCCGAGTCTGAAACTTAGGTTTGGCCATCCGCGCCGCTAAAAATATCGGCGGTCGCTGAATTATCGCCAAAGTTGGAGGGGTTATACGAAGTGGAAGATGTCATCGCAATCTCTTTCTCCAGGATTCTCATGACTCCGTTTACGAGCTCCTCACTGGGAGCACATTCTCCTTCGCCATTGTCTGCCAACGTTTTGTCTAATTGCAGTAAATGAAGAAACGTGTTTTGACTCCTCGACATCAATGGATTCCAACAAAGCATTGGGCTCATGACCGTGTTTTCTGAGAGTCTCAGACATGCCTGAAAGGTTTCCTAGAGACGTGAACACAGAACAAAACGGGTGTGAAGAGACGAGAAGAGGAAGATAGTTCAACTGATAGTTCAACTGCAACAAAGAACTGGTCTTCCTGCTATTATTGTCGAGATGGGTAGCAAAGCGATTACGAGAGAAGTGTAAAGCAGGATCGAGTACATAGAACTAAGCTAAGGCACATGAAGTCTTATACATAAAGAGTATGGGGGGATTTGGCAGAAGAAGGAACATTCTGGGATGGGAAGGGGATTTGAATGATAATGTGGAAGATTGCAGACAACAAGCATGGCTTGTGTCTGGCATCTCTCAGGCCTTTAAATATCGGTGAATGGATTGCTTTACGTCAAAGGTATCAGTTTTTTGATCGATCCGTTCAAGAAAGACTTTCAAGGGATCATTTCCACGTCATGATGCGGATAAGCGATTTATTACCGGTCCTTTTAACCCTAATTTATCTCGAGAGCTATATCAGGGTTTGGTCTAGGGTATAGGCATGAGTCACGATCACTTAAATGAACTGCCAAAAACACACATGACAACCTTATATTTAGATATTCATAAAATTATGGATTTTGACAACCTTATATTTAGATATTCATAAAATTATGGATTTTGGATGACGTTAATAAAGATATATTTATTTGAATAAATTTTTATTAAAGCCGAAATTTGGCACATTTGATTGAGAATTGCGTTAGAAATTACTCATTATACTACACTTCCTAATTAACAATTCAGTCCCGTAGAATTCGACATCTATGGAGTATTCTATTAGAAAAATGAATTCTTATTTCTGATAGATTGAAGGGTTATTGTTGTTGGACGTTGCAGATATGAAAACTTTATTTCAGTGCGACAGAACTTAAATCCTCTGGTGTATGTATTTAATTATACAATGCCAATCCAGGCAATTTTCACATCAAAGGACAAAGAAACGACTGTTATCTAAAAATTTATATTACGAATAACTCTACGATAACTAATCCCCAACTGCATACCAAACCTTCATGAGCAATCTCTGCCTATTACAGAGACCATGGTTTAGGCAGTCTCTTATTCGATTCCATACTCACCTTTTTATTTATTTGGTATACTATTTTACAATCGAACAATTTCTTCTAATGATTTAAAACCGAAGACAGAGGCTTATTGTGACCATTTCCTTCCAAGGGAAAATGATTAATGCACCAAAAATCCAATAACTACTCTTTTTCATGTTTCCTTCCAAAATAAAATGTAGATGGTATGAACGAGGGAACACAAATATAATCAATATCCAACTTAATTTGAATATACCAGAGAAAATAGAAGGTCAAAACGAGTAGAAGAACCAACTTACTGTAATGAAATTCCCATTGTTTTGTCCATCAGCCCGATGGTAGTTATTGGAAATTATACCCATGCTTGATGATGTGTAGGACTCTCAATATTTCACAGACGAGTTCTTGTTGGGAAGAGGTTGTGTAGTTTTAGGGTTTCCTTGGGTTGGATATATTATATAATTATTTAATATAATACCAGCAAAATCAGCGCACACAGAGTTCGTTAGGACCTCCATTTCCGTTTAGTGATATCAAGAGCCTACAGGCCGATTCTCAGGCTGACGATGACAACTCCGCCCCTCTACAATATGAGAAACTTGCATTCTTAATATTTCTAGCGGCAACATACAACCACCAAATTCTCGATCGATTGGAGAGCCAAGAGCGACAAGAGAAAGTACAGCTCACCCGACAATAGCTAGGAGAGGAAGGGGGAATGTGAAAAGGCTTCCAGTTGCAGAGGACATGCTTCCATGCTTCGATTTATTGGTTTCTTCTTTTTCTTTAATAGATCGACAGATTATGCATGAAAATTACAGCTAGATGGAGCAGCCATAGCGCGTGTCAAGGAATCCTGCATCCAAAATACAACTGGACAGTCCAACTATAGCTGATGGACACCACAACAACAAACATAATAATATTTATAATTAACGAAACTTAGGATAAATTTAGCTTGCAGAAAATGCTAAGAAAAACATTCCAACTAATTCTAGCATTAATCCACCTTCTAGCAATGCATAAGAAAATATATGCATGTTAATCCAAGATCTTCATGAATTAAAACATTGGGAATAGTGAAGCTGGAAATAAGACTTCGAATCTATTCTACAATGAGATGGTGATATATAAGTTTTTTTTATTATCTAAAAAATACTGTTTTTAGTTCTATAGTTCAAGCAATAGAGATGATGCAAAAATTTATAGTCAAAGGACATATTAATATGAAGTAAACGAATTATTGATTGTTATAGTCCTTCTACGCCTTCGACATGGACTAACCAAATGCTATAACTGCTTTCTTTTTATTTATTTTTCAACATTGTAGTTTCTCTTAAGCTTGTTCATGTTCTGCTATTTTTACTACTTAAATATATTTAAAAAATGAATATTTATTAAAAATAATCATCCCTTTAATACAAATAAAAATAAAAATAAATGGAATATTTATTATTAGCTAGAGCTATTTCAATTTTTATGTTTTCTCTTTCTCTTAGTCAGTTTTCCTAAAATGTCTAAGTGCATGGGTTGGAAGACTCACGGGTTCACATTTATAATCATGCTTCTGTATCACGAGTTTGATCGACGACTTCCTCATTCCATACTTAGCCACTTTTTCGATCGCGGGTTCTCGGCTGGCAGGCTCAAAATTGTGCTTCTATTGTTCTGTGTCCTCCAAACAACACCCAGAGTTTTGCGATATAAAAATTGACAGGCAGACTCCAGAGTTGGCGGGCTCAAGATTACGTTTATATTATAAATTTTGAAGAAGACTTAAAAAGTAATTTAGTTATAAGAATAAAAAAGATTATTTTATATTATTGAGGGTTGATCATGTTAAAATCAAATTTAACTTTTGAATTACTATCTCAACCTTCTATATAACCATTAGCTTACATATTTGAATAAACTTTAACAAAATTTAAACTTTATGGTCTCAAACTTCCATTTATAACCATTCTCTTTCATACTTATTTTAATAAAATCTAGATATTATTTTAATTTTAAACATGTATTTTTAATCTAGATATTATTTTAATTTTAAACATGTATTTTTTTAAAAATAATTTTAATTATTCAAATTAAAATGAAGAATTTTTTTATAATACTTTTATTTATTAATAATTTCATTATTATAAAATTTATCTTAATTCTATAAGAATATAAAATTGAATATAATTGTGTTTTTTTTTATATTTTCATAATTAAATTTTAAAATTTTTAACTAAGTGTTTTAAGTTTATGGTAATTACACTCTCAGTAAAAATCAAAATTTATTTTGAATAATTTATTTATTTTTAATTTAAATTTCAAATAAAATTAACAAAATTTGAAAATGAGAATAGTTAATTTTAAGTTTTAAAAAAACTTTATTGTGTACTTTTGATTATAACTTTTTATTGATGTCTAATAAACTTTTTCATCTATATAAACTTGTTTGTATTCTTTTTGGGTGATATCTAATAAACTTTGAATGGGATAAAAAAATTGTATTTCTTATTATTATATTTTGCATGTTTGTATTAGTAATATATTAATTGAATTTAAAAGGTGTGATATATTAAATTATAGTGATAGGTGTTTTTTATTTTGAAAATATGAGGGAGAGTGTAATATTGGATGGTGGGATACACCCAATAATTGTCTTCGTTTAATCTTTATCCTTTAATAAGTTAGTTACTCAACCATTAATTACTAATGAGAGATATTGTTGACGAATGGTGATCCCTATCAACTATCTAACATTATCTAAAAGCATTATTTCCAAATATTAAATTATTAATATTAAATATTAATATTGTACAATTTAAATACATAAAATTATTAAAGGATGTTAAATCCATTTTTTTTAAACATATGATAGATATAAAATCCGTTCTCTTTTATGAGGTGATATCTAATAAACTTGGAATGGGATAATAATTCGGTTTATTATTATTATATTTTGTATCTTTGTGTTTATTATTATTCATTTTTCCAAAAATTTCTGGGTGTGCTGGTTGGCAGACTCACGGGGTGACATGTATAGTCATACTTTTGTATCACGAGTCTCACCGATGACTTCCTCATTCCATACTTTGCCACTTTTTGGATCGCGGGTTCCCGGGCTAGCGGGATCAAAATTGCGCTTTTATTGTTTCGTGTCCTCCAAACAACACCCAGAGTTTCGCGATATACAAATTGACGTGCAAACTCCTAGGTTGATAGGCTCAAGATTGCGCTTATATTATAAATTTTGAAGAAGCCTTAAAAAGTAATTTAGTTATAAAAATAAAAAAGGTTATTTTATATTATTAAGGGTTGATCATGTTAAAATGAAATGTTCCTTGATGAAGTGATTGAGTTGTAGAGTGTTGTTCCACCGACAACCAAAGAGCGAACAATTTTACCAATCCTTTGCTAAATGAAAAGTTTATGAATTCCATATCTTCATTGGGAGTGAAAACATTTCATAAGATGTTAAGAATAAAATCAGTGTTGGTTTTCAACATTAAATTACTACTGACTTGTAGAATAAAATCTCTTCAGTAGATTAGTAATATCCTTAATAGAGAACGCTTGCAATGATTACATGTCACCAACAGTTTCTAGTCTCCATGGGGCAGAAAAATTCGCATCAAATAACAATCATTGGCTGACAAAATCTGTAATGTACCCCAAATTTACCCAATATTTTTTTTTTTAATATGTACATTAATACTTCTTTACTCTGTTATATTTAATTGTTTTAAACCTGTAATTGCTAATAATAATTTGATGACATTCTCGTGAAGTAAAGCTTATTAAATTAATTCGGTACATATCACAAAATTCATCTCAACAGACAAGAGGTTTATCTATCCATGGAAGAACTATGATTTGGTTATCTTTCACGAGTCTATAGAAAATCGATCCTAACATGGATTTTACTTTTAACCAAAACTTCATACCCTCAACTACATTTTCAATGGAGGAGTACTACTAACTTACCACAACACATTTCCTTACAAATGTATTCTTTTCTTATCTATACTTTAAAACCTATATGTATAATACTCATTAAACGCTCGTGGATATACACTCCTTACTATAGTGTTCTATGAGTATATATATGTATTTACTATGTTTATAGTCGGGCATGGTAGTATATCTTGCAGTTCATTATTTATGTTAACATAGGATTTATCTAGATTTTCCCCATGCTATCAACTAGGAAACGTATATAGTCTATTCTCGACCATTATGCCATTACTAACAGTTTATTTCAAGTGGTCGTTCTTGGCAGTTTGATTTTTGATAAAAACCTTTAACATGGTAGTTAGAGGAAACTTGACTCATACATCAGCTATATATAATAGGGTTGGTCGAATGACGAGGTTTAGTGCTGGGGTTCGACATCTCACCTGGCATGACAAGTCAATACTAGACCCGATGCCCTATCGAGTTCGACCCCACTCCTTTTGTCAAGCAAAACCTCAGTCCGACTAAATGACAGGGATTTGCACTGACAGTATTTAAGGATGGGATAAATGTGAATTCAGTCTAATCCGTAGAAGTCATAACGTCTCTGGTTTAGAAGTTGTTAGGGTTTTGCAATAGTACTGATTCTAGGTTGTCATGACCAATGTGGATGCGCCGGTTACATTTATTCACATGGCCATTGTACCCACACCTTCCCTCGCCATTACTATGATATGAGAGGTAACTAAGTCTCAATTTTCTTTCGGCTCCTATGAATTTTGTAAAACCTCCCCGCGTTAACCTCTGCAAGGGTTTAATGTGTGCGTAAAACTGGAAAGGTGACTAGAAAGGTTGATGTTCTGTGTACAACAAGAAAATGGATGCACAACCATCTGGTTCTTCTCCTTTACCAGGTAAGCTCACCTCTTATTCTAATGACTTTGATACCCTGTCAGTAAGTAGTTCGAAAGATCAATCATTAATGAAAGTTTTTGGTAACTAAAGGGTTGAGTTTTTCTTAACATTTGTTTTCTAGATATGCTCCATCGCTTCTCTATGTGTTGTATGAAGGTAACCTGTCTCATGGCAGTCACGATACTATTATTTCCTACGAAGTATCCACCCTTCACTCGTGCTCTTCGTTGAGGTTTTGTAAATAGTTTACCAGGTGGTTCAGTCTGCTTCAGTTAAGGGATAGCCCTGCCATATTGTTAATTCTTTTGTCGGTAGTAACTATCCTCAGACTTCTCCTTATGCTTAGTATGGTACATTTTTGTTTGAATTCATTTATAGCATATCAAACGCCGACACACCCGAGGATGAAACCTGCTCATGATCGTTATAGTAACCCTAACATTTCATACCTATAGTGTCCTGTGTGAGTGACAACGTAAAGTTATCCTATGTGTGTTCTATCAAAAATTTGTCTTTGCGAAACTATGAGGGTTCTTGCAAGAAGGATCATACCTCAACTTTTATCATTTATATTTGAGTTTTAGATAGGGTTCATGACACAACTATCATCTGAGAATCCCACTTGGTCCAATATTTCTCTACGATCATCCCTAAGTTTGTCGAAGGACAAACTTTGTGGTTATAGGTTGCATATTTACTCTTTCTGTTTTGATTAGGTCAAGAATTTTCAAGTCGACTTTGAACCCATTGTAAAATATTGCATCTTTGAAAATAGGAGTTATAAATTCATAGTTCAATCTTGTGACTCCGATAAGATTTTCATTGTTACTAGGTAATTTTTAATAAACTAGATCAAATTACCTTGATCGAACTTGTGCGGAGAATGTTATAGTTCTAAGACTTCCACTGCATGATTATTCCATAAATTCAACTAACTTAAAGGATCTACCATACTCTCTATTCTGTAAATTTTGTGATTTACTTATCTATAGTCTGAATTAGTAATTCTATGGGACGTAGTTCATACCGTGCATACTTTACAGTTCTGTTTATGCATTGTAGCTTACATATTTAATAATGTTCTATCTATTTGTTATCTTCTGAGTCATTTATTTAATTTTATTCGGTTACAAGATTAATGATGGGACCCTATTTCCATTGCGAGGGTACCCATCAGTTGTTTCAAGATCCAATCCTCCCCTTCGTCCTATGGAAAATTTGCTCAGCGATGCAAAAGGGAATGCACTCGCGCCAACATCAAGCTAAGTGTTTAATCATGTATTAAATCTGCAATGTTTAATTTTCATGAATTCATCCTGAACATTAGTCTATCTTTGATATTTAATTTTTTTGATTTATTTCATAACTTTGTTACTGATATTCTTGGTCTTCCCTTGCAGGACTTAATTGCTCTGTGGCTTGGGGATTGATGAGTGTTGGATTACTAAGAGGGGGGGTGAATCAATAATAGAGAAATTATAATCCTTTTTTAACCAAATAATCCAAGTGTTATATCAATGTAGAATTATCATCCAATACTGAGAAATGAACAAATGAACAATCATACACATACATTGTACACCAATGTTTTATGTGAAAACCCAAAGTGGGAGAAAACCACATAATTCTTTTTCGTATATGTCTTGAAGAATTACATTCATTGGAAGCACCCACTTTCTTTGTTTTCTAGATGCAATTGGAAGGAGGCTCAAACCCCTTAGTTTCTCAGGTTACAACCTGAGGGAAACTCCAACTCCCCAATTCTCTGGCTACAACTAGAAGGAGGCTACAACCCCCTATATTCTCCGACTACAACTAGAAGGTGGCTACAACCACCCGTCCTTGCCCTGTCCAACCACCCTGAAGTAGAAGTAGAATGATTGAACCAATGTCACACTATCACTATGAGATATACTGCTGTAAACCTGTACCAATAAACATGAACCATTCATCAACCATGCATCAACCTGTACCTCAACCTGTAATCAACTTGTACCATAAACAAGTGCATCAACCATGCACCAACTTGTACCAGACAACTTGTAATCAACCTATACCATAAACAAGTGAAACCAACCATGTACCAAGTATGTACCAATTGTGTGTCAACTACTCATAAACTATGAATCATCAATATGTACCAATATCACCAACTATACACCTCATGTATGTGCCAACTCATCAACTACTTGTCTCAACCATGTACCCAACATGTACCTTAACCAAAATCCCTCATCAATTTCATCATCCAAATATGATTTGTAACTATGTAATAGAACTGGTGTATATGATCACATCCATGAAAACCTTCCTTAACTTTAACAATAAGAGACTAGCATTTTCATCAAACTTTTCTTTAGTCTCAAATGACTAGTTTTGGATTAGTCAACAACTCTAACTTGAAATAATCATAACTGTGTACCTGTAATGAATAAGGATATGAAATTGATACAAAATGTTCTTTATTGTCTTTAATACAATTCATCCAGGTGTCACTACTTGGAACCTCTCTGAAAAGGAGTTATAGAAAAAAATGGCATATCTTGCTGAATTTTGTCTTATTCTAGAGAGAGACCTTGTAGAGAGTGCCCCACACATAATGTTTGTTGAATCGATCTGAAAATGTTACAAAGAATACTACAGACTTTACTCTAACCAATGCATCTAGTCTTATTGAATTTAGATTTGTTATGAAGAAGTTATGATGTTTTTACCCGAAACACTTGTTTTAGACTAGTTTCAAGACTAGCCACAAACCCTATTTTCCACGAAGTGTAATTCCAAAAATACAATGAACCACAAGATGAATATTTTACCACATATACTTGGATATGTTTCCTCAGTGGCATAGAAATTTCATGATCTGACTCTTAGATAATACTGAAAATAAATATAAAATTGTGTATGAAGATAATTCACAAATTTCCATCTAG
>SNQJ01S0075984.1:0-14923 GCA_010110895.2 Picea sitchensis | reverse complement strand
CGCATATAATAGCACTGTGCATTCCATCTACTCTGTTAAAGTTCAAAACGCATATAATGGTTCTATTTCAAGTTTGATGTATATGAATAGACACATACAATAGCTCTGTTTGAATATTCGATTATGTGCATATAATGGTTCTATTTCAAGTTTGATGTATGCCTACAATAGTTCCGTTTGCCTATTCGATTCTGTGCATATAATGGTTTTGATGTATGCGTTCAATAGTTCTATTTGACTATTCGATTCTGTTCATATTTGATATAAATATATAAACATATAGACGCATACAAAAGTTTTGTGCACTCCTTCTACTCTGTTAAAGTTTGATATACATCTATATATGCGTACAATGACTCTGTTTGCTTAAACAATTGAGTGTGAAAAATAATTTTGTATTTAAATCCTATAGATACTCACTGAATTTTTGAACAACCTTTGTCTAGGATCTTGCATGTATACCAACGTTAAGAAAACTCATTAACACTAACCAATTTTGTTCCACAGGGGGGTAGAATACTGAAAATTTAAGTACATAAAAGATTTACAGCAGTAAAACGATCATTCAAACAGCTACTAGAACTCTCTTCTGTATAATGATAACACAAACAATAATTTCCATACAACAAACAAAACACATCCTTCAGATAGATAGAGTTTAGGGTACATATCTGAACTAGACTTGCAGAGAAAAACAAAGGGAACAACCATGTTCCTCCCAACCGTAGAACCGAGTAGCCACGACTACTTGCCCGATTCACCCCCTAGCCTGACCATGAGTCCATAAGGGTGAACTTGGAACTCCCTTTGCAACACTGTCCTTTGATTTAGTCACCTTTCCACCTTGCCTCATACCCTCCCAGTGTTCATAACAATAAGTGAAGAGAAAAACAAAATAGACTCTTTTCCCAACATACTCAACAACGTCCTGCCTCCTCGCATATGCCTTATTTGTAACTTGCCTAGGTCTTTTCCCTTCCTTGGGAATTTTCACAGCTTCCTAAATCCCTGATTTTTAGGGCCTGCCAAGGGACAAATCACTAATTTGCCACTTGTAAAACTCAGCCCAGGGGTAGTTCCAACATGTTCCCCACTCATGGAGTCATGGTTAGCTACTTGTAACATGGCTGTTCCATTTGTCTTCCTGCAATAAATATGAAATATTATGTTTTTTAACAAGTTTCATTGTCCAATATCTAGTTGGGACAAATTAGATCTCTTCCCAACAGTCAAAATCATTTATTACAATTCATAAAATTCGAAATTCGGAATTGCCATAAATGGCAAAAATTTTCCAATTTCGAATTTACTAAAAACGGAAATAATTTCCAGCAATTTTAAATTCTAAAAATAATTTTTTTTTCTTTATTTTTGGGGATGTCACATCCTTTTCTCCTTAAATAAAACACTGTCCTCAGTGTTCGTTCATTTCCTGGAACAGTATTGGATGATATTTCTACAATTCTTCTTCCAAATCCCAAGTGGCCTCCTCAGGACTAAAGTGCTTCCATTGCACCTTTACCTGAGCGATGACTCTGTTCCAAGTGCTATTTCTCTCTGGTCCAGAATGTGAAGGGGTTCCACATGGAACTCACCTTCGGGTTCCACCTGCACCAAGTTCCAATCAATCATATGAGTAGGGTCATGAATATATTTTTTTCAACAATGAAACATGAAACACATTATGAATTCTTAGATTAGCTGGAAGTGCAAGTTGGTATGCTACGGGTCCAATTCGAGCTAGTATCTCGAAGGGCCCACAAAACCTGGGTGCCAGTTTGGCACAATTTCCCAGCTTCAATGAGCTTTTTCGGGCTTTTACCTTCAAGTATACATGGTCTCTCGCTTGAAACTCTAAGTGTCTTCTTTTCAGATTTGCATAGCTCTTTTGTCTGTCCTGTGCTTCCTTCAAGTTTTGTTGTACCTTTCTCACCATGTTCTCCATATATTGGAGCATTTATGGTCCAACCATGAGTCTGTCAGCTAGGTTGTCCCAACTAATTGGAGTCATACACTTTCTGCCGTACAATACCTCGAAAGGGCTCAACTTTGCTGAAGTTTGATACCCATTGTTATATGCAAATTCTACTAAGTGTATATAATCCTCCCACTTGTTTGGTTTTGTTCTTACATACATGCGGAGCATATCCTCTATGATTTGGTTTGTTATTTCGGTTTGTCCATCCATTTATGGATGATAACTTGTACTGAAATTTAAGTTGGTATTGAGCCCTGCAAACAATTCCTTCCAAAAAGAGGATGTGAATTTCACGTCTCTATATGAAATCACCATTTTAGGAATGCGATGCAGTCTAAACATTTCTTTCATGAATATTTCAGCAATGTTTATAGCTTTAAAAGTAGACCTTATAGGAATAAAGTGTGCAGACTTACTGAGTTTATCGATTACCACCATGACGGAGTCATTCTGTTTCTAAGCTTTAGGCAAACCTGTTATAAAGTCAAGTGATATAGTCTCCCATTTCCATTCTGGTACTGGTAATGGTTGTAAGAGGTCGGCTGGATGTTGGTGCTTGGCATTAACCTGCTAACAATCCTGACACCTAGCCAAGTATTCTTCTGTTTCACCCTTCATATTAGGCCAATAAAATAGTTTCCTAAGTGCTGTTATCATTTTTTGGTAACCCGGGTGGCCAGAATATGGCTTCTTATGTACTTCTTCCAAGATTGTTATCTTTAACCCTGTTGAGTCTTGTATGTAAAGTCTGTTCTTAAATTGTAGCAGTCCCTTCTCATCGATACTTAGATCTGAATTATTTGAGTTCGTGGTAATATTTGAAAATTCTTCCATCATTTTGGTATAGTTTTCGTCATCAATACCTGCCATCCTTATTCTTTCTTCCAGATCGCTTTCTCCTCTGCTAATGTTCATCTCAAATAACCCATGGATTCTTCTACTTAATGTGTCTACTACTTTGTTTTCCTTGCCCTTGATATGTCTAACTTCGAATTCAAATTCTCTTAAGAAGGCTAACCACCTTGCTTGCCTTGCGTTAATATTTGGTTGGTTAAACATATATTTTACCTTGCTATTGTCTGTTAATAATAGGAATTTTCTACCCATTATCTAATGTCACCACATCTTTAAGGCATGTATTACTAATGCCAATTCTAAGTCATGCGTGACATAATTTCGCTCATGCTCTTTTAATTTCCGGGACTCATAACAAATAACATGTCCTTCCTGAGTTAGGACACCACCTAGCCCTTCTTTACTTGCATCGACACATACCGTGAAGTCTTTATCTGGGTCTGCTACTTTTAATATGGGTTTTGTTGTCAATAATTCCTTTAGTTTGTTGAAGCTGTCTTGACATTTCTCTGACCAGTTAAACCTGGTCCCTTTCTTTTGTAATGATGTGATCGGGTAGGCTATCTTGGAGAACCCCTCTATAAACCTGTGGTAGTATCCAGTGATTCCCATGAATGACCGTATATTCACTGCATCTTTAGGTATCGTCCATTCCATAATGGATTTCATCTTTTGCGAGTCTATGGCAATGCCCTCTGCTGATATTACATGTCCGAGATATTGTATTTCCTTTTGATAGAAGTCACACTTGTCGAAATTGGCGTACAGTTTGTGCTTTCTTAACGTTTGCAGAACTATTCTTAAGTGTTCCTCATGTTCCTCCTCAGTCTTTGAATAGAACAAGATATCATCGATGAATACCACCACGAACTTGTCCAAGTACTTACTGAAAATACTATTCATTAGGCACATAAATGTGGCTGGGGTATTAGTGAGTCCGAAACGTACGACTACAAACTCGTAGTGTCCATGTCTTGTCCAAAATGCTATTTTTTTTATGTCCTCGTCTTTTATCCGAACTTGATGATACCCAGATCGTAAGTCCAATTTTGAAAAGATCTTGGCCCCTCCTACTTGATCGAACAGATCATTTATCCTTGGTAAGGGGTACTTATTTTTGATAGTCATCTTATTCAGTTGTCTATAGTCGATACATAATCTTAGAGTACCATCCTTCTTTTTCACAAAGAGGACTGGTGCTCCCCAAGGTGAGACACTTGGCTTGATATACTCTTTGTCCAACAATTCCTGTAATTGTATTTTTAATTCAGATAGTTTTGGGAGACTCATCCGGTAAGGTGCCTTTGAGATAGGGGAAGAACCGGGTAACATATCTATGGAGAAATCTATTTCCCTTCTAGGGGGTAATTCTGGTATCTCTTCCACAAACATGTCTCTGAAATCTCACAGGACAACAAAGTCTTCTAACTTTGGCTTATCTTTCTTCTCTACCAGGCTCGTCACTTAGATGGCATAAACTTGACATCCTTTTCTCACACATTTCTTTAGCTACATCACTGATATTTGTCTGACCGATACCAGTTTTGGTATACCTTGGGCTGTCCTAGTGGTGCCAGAATCATCCTTATAGCTAAGTATCTTTGTATAACAATTTAATATTGCTTTTTGTCGTTCCAACCAGTCCATCCCAATAATCATATTGTAAGATCCTAGTGGTAGGATGTTCAGATTGGTCCTTATAGTTTGTCCATCTAGGTTGAACTCAAAATCTGGAATATAGTCAATTACTTTCCTTTTTGCACCTATTTCTAGTTGCATGAGCCATGATTTTGCGTGCTTCAGTCTCTTAAGCTTATTTGACTCTACCACCTTCGGAGTAACATAACTCAATGTTGCCCAGGGGTCGATTAAAACAAAAATTTGAGTGTCATGAATTTTAGCTTCGACTTCTACCACTGAGGGCCGGTGGTCATATTGTCGTCCATCAATGGCCACATTTATCCGATGTAGGCTCCTGCTTATGTCTCCCACGGTTGAGGCTTCTTGGAGGTTATGAACGACAATTCTGTTTGTTGAACTCAAACGAGGGAAGTTTCTCCTGAGATGAGGCTCTCCACATTCCCAACACTTTAATGGCTTGCAGGAGCTGTCCCCAAACCTCTTCATTCCCAGATTTGTCGGTTTTCCAATGCCTTGAGTGTTCAGAGAATTGGAGTGAAAATCCTTTCTCGGAAAACTCTTTTCGGTACTCCGATAAGGAGCTGGATGGTACCCTTTCTTCTGTGGGTTCATTTGATCCTGTTTCTTATCCTTCCAGGTCTTGGGAAACTCTGCCCGCTATTTGTAATGGTCGTAGCACATTCGTGCTTTTCTGAATACTTCACTTAAGGATTTGGGTTGTCAAACTCAATTCTGTCCTTGTAGGACTGTGGGAGACAGCTTAGAAATTGTTGAATTTTTACTTTATCCTCCCGAGTGTATGGTATGAATCTTAGCAGATCCAGAAATTTGTTTATAAGGTCCTCCATCGTCATCTGTCCGAGTCGTAACTTGTAAAATTCCTTTGTCTTCCTTTCATAATAATTTTCAGAAAGGTACTGCTTCTTGAAATACTTTTTAAAGTCAGACCATTCCAACTGTTTCTCCTTTAGTCCCTCGGCCAACTTCAGATCTTGCCACCAAATACTGGCCTTCCCTTTTAGATTGTAGATGGCCATCCTGACCTTCATGTTGCTAGAATAGTTGTAGATTTGGAAATACTTTTTGATGTCTAATAGCCATGCCTTTGCTTCTTCTCCTGTCCTGGATTCCTCGTCAAAGATAACGGGTTTAATTTTTTTAAATTCTCCTTCAAGGTGGTCCACTTGTTTTCTTTTTCTGTCAATTTTTGTTCCATCCTCAGCTGGCGGTGTTCCTTCAGATGAACTGTCTCCTTTTTCTGTTTCTGGCCCTGAGTTCTTGGAGGCTCTTTTGCTGACTTCTTCATCGTTATTGTTGTCTTTTGGGATTTTCTTGGTCACTATACTGTGCAACAAGACTTCGTTTATCTCCCGTTGTTCTTGCTGTGCCTTCTTCAATTTTTCATTGTCAGCTTTAAAGATCTGTAGTTCGACGATCAGATTCCTCATTGTTTCCAATACTTCTGTGGGTGAGCTTCTGTCACTATTCTGCCTTGTGTCTCCAGGAGGTCCTTGCTGTGGATTTTCTTCCATCCTGTTTTCTGCATTGTCTCGAGCTGCCATACTTATTCACCAAAACAGAGAAAGTCTTCTGTTTGTAACCATACAATTTATTAGTTTTTTTGGAAGATAAAAACAAAACAATTATGTACTAAGTGCTACAGTGGCCCTGTTCAGGCCCAGTGTTGTAACTTTCGCTCTGATACCATATGTAATGAACCTAAAAATTCTCATAAAAAAATAAAATTTCCTATGGTAATGTACTTGCTATTTGGTTTCGTTTGACTCATTCGTGAGCCAGATACTTACACTCTGTTTTATTTGCATGACCTTATATCATGATGGCTTAACACACCTGGCCTAAGTAAAACCCTTGACTTAATATCTTTCACAAAATTCGAAAAGCAATTAAGTCCAAAACTTACTTTACCATAAGGTTTATTATAGTCCCTTTGTGTTTATCAAAAACGTACTATCCGCATACCATAAGGTTTATTATAGTGCACGTACTTTATTCTAAGGTTTGTTATAGTCCCTTTGTGTTTATCAAAAACATACTATGTGCATAGTGCTATGTCTCGGATTTATTAATGCTCAAGCGCTACCTAACTATGTCAACATCAGTCTTTAAGTTGTGATTGGTAAGGTCTTTAATGTGGTTAATAACTGTATTGGAGAGGTTTTCCAAACGATTTCCTTTGATGGTTCACTTTCTTTATGTTACAGTTCATCCCTCCCATAACCAACCGAACACGACACACATCCGAACCTAACTAAGTCTCTTCTACTGGGCAGAGTAATGAAACGATAATTTTCGGGGTTGGTAATCAACTGGTTCTTTGGACGGTCATAGTTTTTGGTTTACTTCGTATCTCTTGCATTTAAGGTGGAAGATGTGCCTGTCAGGAGGTGTTTAAAGCTCTACCAGGGATTTAATAAAGGGGTCCTATGACCCGCAGTACTGATGCCTCTTCCTCCAACTCCTTCCAATCTGTATACGCCATCTTTCCCTAGAGAAAGGTCTTGTACGTTACAAGCTGTAAAGAATGATGATCGTGCCTCTTAGGTTTTCATTTCTCCCTTGCGCCTTTGTAGGGGAGGCTCTGCAACTTTCATAAGAAACAACTACCACCTCTGTGAGAAACCCTTGGTGTAGTTGACGGTAATGCCTGGTAAGTTTCACTAAGTGACTGTCGTAATCTCGGATTTTGAATAGAGTTTAATGTTTGGTTGAGGCTGGGAAGGAAAGAGTTGGTTCCTGTTTACTTTACTGTGGTTAGAGACTTACCTTGCCCTCATGTAGTCTATGCGTCTTTTTCTTTTGTTTCATAGTGACAGTAAAGGGTTTTTCTTGCTGTAATACCTTGGTCACAAACCCTCTACTACCAGGAACTATACATAAGGTTCGTTGTACGTGTGTCCTATAGGATTACCCCGATTTAATCCTTGTCTAGCCTGTTCTCAGAACTGTAACCAGGATGATTCAGAGTAATATTTCTCATTGATGTTGGGTTATTCTTAAAGATTAAAATGATTCCATTCCTTGCCTTCCTTTCTTTGTTCGTTGAAAGTTTTCTTTTCAAGTGATTTATTGTTTGAGGTTTTCGCATTGCCATTTTTATTTTGTCAAGGAAAAGAATATTTGTCATTCAGTTTTTCTATGTACTGATGGTGGGGCTCTTACTGTTGTGAGGGTACCCACTAGGAGCTTCCAGACTCTCCTCCCCTCCATCTGGGTTGATTATGAAGTATGGCAACAGGCGGGTGTGGCATTTCGGTCCTGAGTTAAGTATTCGGTCAGCTACGGTCATCATTGTTTCCTTCTTGAGTTTATAGAACAAGGTTATTCCTCTGTAAGTTTTCTAATGTAATAATGTGTTGGCTGAATGCAGGTGTGCCCCTTCCCAGCGCGGGTTCCAGCCTTTACTTGGCTTGGCAAAGGTACTTGAGTTCCAAATAATAAACCCCTTCCTCTTGTCGAAATCGGGTGTTCTCGAATTCTGTTCGTAGTTTGTTCTTTCGAAAGTTAAGAGGTCCTCTATTCAAGTATTGATTCTCTGTATCTGATCACTGAGGGGTTAAACACATTTTTGTTTAACCCAGTTCTGTTTTAAATGTAACATGAAGTAAGAGATTCTTGTTTCTTTTATCAAAAGGGCTGTTTACCCCAACTGAAATCGTTTTCTAGAGGTCTCGCCAATTTCAACTCTGTGTATTCGTATGCATTTGTTTTAGATTGTAAAATGGATCTGGCTTACAATTTGAACAATCATACACCCATAGTCATTTTATTCGTGCATATATTTAACTCTGTTGAAATATATATATACGTATACATTTAGCTCTGTTTCGTTCATTTGTCCCTGTTAACGTTTAAAACATACATATATATGCATGGTTTGAATTTGATTTATAATTGTGTAGACGCATAGGAAATAGCTCTGTCTGTTTGTTATACTCTGTTACAATATGAAGACACATATAACGATTTCTGTTCAATTTTAATATATTCACATATAGTCGCATAAAATTTGCTCTATGTGTTCCTTCTACTTTGTTAAGGTTTTGAAATGCATATAATGGTTCTCAAGTTTGATAGACGCATATATTAGCTCCGTTGGCTATTCGATTTTGTCCATGGTTGATATATATATATATGTAAACCTATAGCCGCATATAATAGCGCTGTGCATTCTATCTACTCCGTTAAAGTTCGAAACACATATAATGGTTCTATTTCAAGTTTGATGTATATGAATAGACGCATACAATAGCTCTATTTGACTATTCGATTCTGTGCATATAATGGTTCTATTTCAAGTTTGATGTATGCGTACAATAGTTTTGTTTGCCTATTCGATTCTGTGCATATAATGGTTTTGATGTATGCGTTCAATAGTTCTGTTTGACTATTCGATTCTGTTCATATTTGATATAAATATATAAACATATAGATGCATACAAAAGTTCTGTGCACTCCTTCTACTCTATTAAAGTTTGATATACATCTATATATGCATAGAATGACTCTACTCTCTCAAACAATTGATTCTGAAAAATAATTTTGTATTTAAATCCTATAGATACTCACTGAATTTTTGAACATCCTCTGTCTGGGATCTTGCATGTATACTAGCGTTAAGAAAACTCATTAACATTAACCAATTTCGTTCCATAGGGGGGTAGAATACTAAAAATTTAAGTACAAAAAAGATTTACAGCAGTAACACAATCATTCAAACAACTACTAGAACTCTCTTCTGTATAATGATAACACAAACAGTGATTTCCATACAAAAAAAAAAACACATCCTTCAGACAGATAGAGTTTAGGGTACATATCTGAACTAGACTTGCAGAGAAAAACAAATGGAACAACCATGTTCCTCCCAACCGTAGAACCGAGCAGCCATGACTACTTGCCCGATTCACCCCCTAGCCTGACCATGAGTCCATAAGGGCGAACTTGGAACTCCCTTTGCAACACTGTCCTTTGATTTAGTCACCTTTCGACTTTGCCTCACACCCTCCCAGTGTTCATAATAGCAAGTGAAGAGAAAAAAAAAATAGACTCTTTTCCCAGCATACTCAGCAGCGTCCCGCCTCCTCACATATGCCTTATTTGTAACTTGCCTAGGTCTTTTCCCTTCCTTGGAAATTTTTGCAGCTTCCTAAATCCCTGATTTTCAAGGGCCGCCAATGGCCAATTCACTAATTTTCCACTTGTAAAACTCAGCCTAGGGGTAGTTCCAACATGTTCCCCACTCATGGAGTCATGGTCAGCTACTTGTAACATGGCTATTCCATTTGTCTTCCTACAATAAATATGAAATATTTTGTTTTTTAACAAGTGTCATTGTCCAATATCTAGTTGGGACAAATTAGATCTCTTCCCAACAGTCAAAATCATTTATTACAATTCATAAAATTCAAAATTTGGAATTGCCATAAATGGTAAAAAATTTCCAATTTCGAATTTACTAAAAACGGAAATAAATTTCCAGCAATTTTAAATTCTAAAAATAATTTTTATTTTCTTTATTTTTGGGGATGTCACAATTTGGTTCAATTGTAGATAAGAGTGCTAGGTGTATTTGTTCTGGTGAATAGATTCTTCTTCTAGTCTCAACTCTTTCATCTTTGTTTCCGATAATCTGATCTAAAGGATGATTCTTCTATACTCGTCTACTAGGTGTCTTTGGAGACACTTGTTGAACTTGCTCTTCTTCTTCTGTTGGATTCTCTTCATCTTCCTCTTCTACTTGTTTTTCATATTCTGATTCCTTTTCAAAAGGTTGTTCAATTGATTCATTTTATTCTTCCTTTGATTCCGGTCTTCCTGTTTCTTGAATTGTTACATTGATTCTTTCCACAACTTTGTTCAATCTCAGATTGTGACACTTGCATGATTTCCTTGTACTTGAGTAACCAACAAGTACTCCTTTGTCCATACGAGAGTCAAACCTTCCCATTCTACCTTCTTCTCTTTTGATGTATAATTTTCTTCCAAACAATCTGAAGTGCTTCACATTTGTTGGTCTTCCTTTCCATAGCTCGTAGGGAGTTTTGTTAGTGTTGTTTCTGAGCATTACTCTGTTTTGAATGTGAACTGTTGTATGCACTTCCTGTGTCCAAAATATATCTGTCAATTTGGAATTCATTAGCATTGTTCGAGCCATTTCCTGTAATGTCTTGTTCTTTCTTTCAACAACTCCATTCTGCTGAGGNAATGTGAACTGTTGTATGCACTTCCTGTGTCCAAAATATATCTGTCAATTTGGAATTCATTAGCATTGTTCGAGCCATTTCCTGTAATGTCTTGTTCTTTCTTTCAACAACTCCATTCTGTTGAGGTGTCCTAGCAACAAAGAATTTCCTTTTTATTCCATCACTGCTGCAATAGTCCATAAATTACTTTGAATTGAACTCTCCTCCATTATCAGATCTCAAGCATTTGTTTTTTGAATCCATTTCATTTTCAACCATTTCCTTGTAGATCTTAAAGTTTTCAAAAGCTTCTGACTTATTCTTGAGAAATCAAACCTCAATGATTCTTGTATAATCATCGACTAATAACATAAAGTATTTCTCACCTTTTAAACCCTTTGTTGTAGTTGGTCCAACTAGATCAGTGTGCACAATTTTCGGTGGTTTTGTCATTGAATATTTCTTTGATTTGAACTTGGTGTTTATTTGCTTTCCTTGTTTACAATGCTTGCATAAAGTGTTGGTTGGTTTCGTGATCTGGGGCATTTATCTGACTGCTTCTCTTTTGATGAATTTGACAATATTATCAAAATGTATGTGACCCATTCTTTTGTGCCATATTCAACTTTCATCTTTCTTTCCTAGACAACACTTTTCATTTCTTATTTTACTTCACATATGTGTTGCTTGAAGTTCTTGTAGCTATAGCAATCAATTTTCCTGAACCTTCGTTTCTTATATCACACTTTTATGAATCGAAAGTAAATTTTTGACATTGGTCACACATTTGACTCACNACACTTAGAATATTATGTTTCATATCTTCTACTAGTATAACATTTTTTGCCTTTGTATTCTTGTTCCCAATTCTGACGATGCCTTTTCCAATGATTTTAGCTGAATCATAATTTCCAAAGGAGACTGATCCATCTCTTTCCTTTCATAATGTAAGAAACTTGTCTCTATCACCTGTCATGTGTTTTGAGCAACCACTGTCAACATACCAACCATGTTTCTTCTGCTTAGCTTGTAGAGTGAGTGTACATTCTTCATTGCTATACTGATTCTTCTTTTTTATCCATGTCCTTTTCTAAGGTTTATGTCTGTGACTATTGTTATTATGTTGTAGTTCTCTAGGAGGGATTATCATTCTGCAATATTTGGCCATGTGTCCAAAGTTGTTACATTTGTAACATTCCACTTCAGTGCTCAAATATTCAAACCTGTTGTAACTTCTTTTTTGTGTTTCACTAGGCCTTCTTGGATAACTCTTTTGTGTATGACTTTCAAAGTTGTTTATGTTCTTGCTGTTATCTTTGCAATTCACAACTTTATGTCCAAAATTATTACATGCATAACATAAACCAAAAAATATAGTTTGATACCTGTGAGTTGAAGATATTCTGAAAGGAGGTGCTCTTATGAATACTTTTTCTTCTTCAGGCCTATCTGTCTATTGTTGATTATGAAATCTGAATATTCTCAGTGGAGGAGTGTCTCTATAATCTTCCTATCCCCTTTGATTATTTCTGCATATCTTTTTGGTTATGTTTCTTGATTTGTTGTTTTAGAGATTGATCCCTTTTCTTTCTGATTGTATCCAAGTTCGGACTTGTCAAGATGAGATTTTTGACTGCTGATAATGTATTCCAAAACTTTTGAGCTATTCTGCATATTTTTCTTTTGAATATCCTTTCTTAATGTGACAATCTCTACTTCCAAATTTCCAATGATCCTGTCTTTTTCTTCTAGTTGTTCTTTGAGTGCTTCTTCAATTCTTTTATCTTCTTTTATTTGAACCTTCAAAATTTTGATCATTTGTTCTAGTTCTTGAGTGTCTCCTTTCTTGTCTAGTTCTGCTTGTAGTTTCTTGTTTTTCTTCTTTTCTCTTCTGATAACTTCTATGGCACACATCAATTCTTCTTGGTAGTCAACTTCTGCCTCTTCAATTTCTTCTTCGACTTCTTCATATTCTTCTTAGGAGTCTTCTTTATTAGATTCTTCTACTGCCATGAATAAAACTCTTCATTTCTCACTGCCACTGACTTCATCTTCATATGATGATGAGATGTCTTCTTTGGTGCATAAAATTTTCTTGAAAGCTTTATTTGTAGTTATTTTGCCTTTATATGTTTGTTTTCCTTTTGAGTAACCTTCATGATTTCTCTTTTTCTTATGAGGACATTTTTTAGAAAAATAACCAATACCATCACAATTAAAACAAATTAAAGGAATCTTACCTCTATATCTATCGTCAGTTCCCTTGTTCAGTATTTTGATGAAGTTGGCCACTTCTTCATTGTAAGGTCTCTTCCCACAGAGCCTTATAAATCAAAAGTTAAAATAGAGAATAGAGAAAATTATCCTGTACAATTTAATCTTCAACATATAACCATAATTTATTCAGCAGAAATTAAATTTATTAACAACATGAAAATAAATCACATAACAATCACATGACACAACATATTCAACACTTTAATGATAACCACCTAACACAGCGTAATCATGGAAATACATACCTCTATCTTATGCTAATTCTCCAATCTCTAGCTATCCTCTTTGCTGCTCTGCCCAAAACCGAATCCTTCCTCCCTACCAACTAGGAACAGAGCCTATCCAGCTCCCTAGCTCTAGGATTTCATGAGGATTCCTGGCCCCCGAGCCCAAAACCCCTAGCAACTGATGCATCCCTGTAACAGACCACCCAAACTCCAAACCAGAAAAATACAACCCTGAAAACACAGTCCCTAATCTGGGAAAAAGCTTCCTTTTCCCAAACTTGCAAAAGTCCCTCTCTCGAATGCCTCTGCCCCCTCATATCCTCCTCCCATTCACTGCCTCCTACCTTCATTTAATGCCACCCACCTTATCCCTCCATTTAATACCTTATCCCTCCATTCAATACCCTCTCCCTCCATTCAATTCTTTATCCCTGCATACGTAAAGTTTTCTAATAACAAATTAAAAGTTATTAAGCCTTTAATTCATTACCCAACCATTAAATGTGCTAATTAATCAATTAATTAATTAATCAACATATATTAAATAATAATTAATTAATTAATATTATTAATAAATAATCATTATTTAACTAATACACATTAGGACAATTAATTATTTAATTAATTATACTTAATAAATCTTAAGCAATCATTTAGCTAGGGTTGTTACATACACCCACCCTTCAGGAAACTTCGTCCCGAAGTTAAAGTATTTTATGATACAAGGGAAAAGAAACATGTTTCACACATTCATAACAAATAACTGACATTATTAGTAAGTAAGCCAAGAAACTCATTCATACTAGTGTACACGTGCAAGAAATGCATGTGTAGCTAGTACATACAAGTCTTGTTCATGTACTAATATCAATAAATATCATCTCTATAGTAATTTCCATATGCATCCAATCCATTCAATAAGACTATTCATTTTATAAAGGACAATAAACCAATCAAATGTTTGCGAAATCCTTTAATTACAATTATCTAGCTCAACAATGTTATTTAGACAATTGTAGTTTAGTTACATAATTATGAATATTCATATATATAACCATTTTATTTTCNTTACTTCCATCTTCCATTCCTATCCTTCCTCTGCTGGACTATTTTGGAGTGTCAACTATATTGACCTAACTCCAAATAGAACCTGTAAGTGAAAGTTTCACTATCTTGACCAAGCTTCCCCAATAGGCAACTGACAGTCATCATCACGCGTCTAGGGGAGCGTGAGCTAACACCATCCTCCCATGACTTTAGGTTTTGGAGGATACATGGTGGGAAATGCCTCCACCCCTCCTAATCATGACTAGGGTCAACACCCTACAATGGAATGTACAATGGCATCGTGTTGCTGGGAGTTTTGTCATCGTCTATTTAGTTTTGGGCAGTCTCACCACCTGAAATCCTGCATTGGTCCACATATCATTGCAATGCATCCAAACCAATATAATTTCACATACACAGATTCATACCATATTGTTTCTCGGCCAGTGGTCATGATATCCACTTTCATCATCATTATCCCTTGGCTATTTCATAGCCCATAACCTGTAGATTAGTCTGTAACACAAAATCATACATTTCTATGCATTATCATCATGTAATTGAATACAACCATAATTTTAATTCAGTATCCGCGTACCAACAATTTTAACATCAAAGTTTTCAAGTTAGAAATAGATCTCATAATATCCCATAATTCAATTATCGACACCCATTCATAAAATTATCATTTA
>SNQJ01S0075983.1:19969-35822 GCA_010110895.2 Picea sitchensis | reverse complement strand
AGGGAAATGATTTTGGGAGAAACGTGGGGGATGAGAGACACTTGTAAGACAGAGAATTTTTAGAGGGTTTTCAAAAAAAAACTTAAATTAAATGTGATTAGGGCAAGGGGGGGCTGAAAACCATATCAAAGAAAGGGGGATGAGGGAAAATGGGGATGGTCTTTTAGGTATCGTTATGCTGCCAAATTTGGACTTGACTGATTGGTTGTGAGGAATTGGGATTTTCTCATCTGGGATTAGAGTGGTAGCTCAGCCTTGGAGGCGATATGGAAAGCTAGACTTAACATATAGATCTTGTGTGGCCCCTTTGCAGCTTGGGGGGCTATGGGGGAAGCAGCGTACCCCTAGCGTTTGGCTAGGAGGTACTAGTGTAGTCTCGACGGTCAGCGAGCAAGAGCAGCAAGGAGCGTGCGTGCATCTTTGAGGCGGACAATAAGGCAATGGTACAATTTTTATCCTTTAGTAGATTATAATGCATCATGACTTATGTTGGGATCAGAATATCAGGTACAATGGAACGTTTGGCTGTTTTTATTTACTTACTCAGCAATTATAAAAGGAATTGTTGTAACGGTTGTGTTATTTAGGTTGCTCATGGAACATTGTATTACTGTTGTAAGTTGTTATTAAGGTTGCTCATGGAACACGGTATTATTGTTGCAAGTGATGTGAAAAATTTGATATTCTATGGGTTTTGTTGGTACGATTTACCAATGTTAAGATATTGAAGAACCCCTTCATAATTTATTGGTAATGATTGTTTTTCTGTTCAATCTCAGCATGGTTGTAATGTTGCTATTATCTTGTTTCCATTCCTCTCAGCCATCCTCTTTTACCCTCTACGTTTCTGTTGTCATTGCAATTTACTGTGCTGCAGACAGTGATTTACCCCCCCTATGGATGCGATCTTGTCATGGGATAGTCTGCAGATTTCCTTCTAGGATAAAATTTTTAAATTCTTTTGGTGGCGTCGTAATTTAATCTTGTCTACTTGTCAGTTGATTTCTTTTTGCTGCCTCTTGGCATTTACAGCCTTGGGAAGTCTTTCCCTTCTCGGAGTAAGCCAAGCAATGATTTTTGATGCTTGGGATGCCTCCCAGTTTGGATCCTTTTTCCAAGTAGCTAAGGTCGCCCTGGCGTTTAGTGATCCCTTTCCCTCAGCCCTGTGGTCCTTGTCTCGACTCGTTTCAGTGTTAAACTTCACGTGTTCCCTCACACCCGACTCTCCTCGCCCAGTAAGGGTGAGATGAACCTGCGTATGCATGCCTCTGCCGGCATCGACTTCTTAATATAGATCTTGTGCACCATCCCACCGATTGATCACCTATCCTACTTCCAGCTGGACCCTTCACCACGCGTTGAACCTGGGATGGGGACTACACGCTGACCATGTGGGATGTTCTTACTTGGCGTCTATAGGGCAGATCTATAGTGGGTTGTGGTGCTAATGGATCATTTTGTAATGGATCATTTAATATTAATCCTAATGGTTGTGGATTGGTTAAGGTTAATGTGGTTATCATTTATGGTAAGGTTAGTGTAGCTGATATAAATAAATTATCGGTTGTAATGTGATGGTCATGGTATTAGTTATTGCATGGTAAAACGAAGAATGGTGGATATTTTATGGTAGGGATGATGAAACTAATTATCATCAGTAGCAGATAAATATAAGGTCCTAAGCTAAGCACATTAAGTCATTCTGATATGGAAAAATGGGGATGTACAATTAATTGAAATTGCCTTAGTAATGGAATTGCATTTAATTGGATTTGCTATTAATTGAATTTACAATCACTGACTAGAATATTGTAGAGGACGTGGTTGATCCTTAACTGTTGTGGTAATTGGATTTATATACATTTCATTTCTTGGTTTGCTTGTGTTGGGCGGGATGTAGACACCTCCTTGTTCCTCAGAACAGTCGCCAGCCCTGAGACCTTAAATGGTTAAAATCGATGGGAACCTGGGCTTGAGCATTGCTTATGTGTCTTGGAGGTCCTAACCATTGCAAGGTAGGACGAGTGGGAAGTCAGTCGTATTCAGTAGTCAATTTTACTTATTGTCATGAGATCGTCGTTTATGCACGCGGTTACTTGTCGGGCATCCTTGTCATCTTATTATGTTCATCATGGTTGTGTCTTATTCATCATCGGGTGGTGATGCAGAGTCGAATGTGTTGATTGTTCCTTGTACCCATGCGCACACACTTTTTAAACACACACAAAAAAAAATTGCACTAGTTACTAGAGTTGGGTCGTCGTAACGAGGAGGTCGTTACATATGGTATCAAAGCCAGTTCGACCCACGACTTGGGATTCGCTACGGATTCCCTGACATGATTTGATTGATTATATTGTTGTTGATCGATTTGATTGTGTGCATGCAGGTAATCATGGTTAGAGGACGCCGCAGAGGCAGACGACGAGGTGCTAGGGGAGGAGGCATGACGCCTCCAGTAGAATCCATGCCTGAGGGGTCTAACCCTCAGGGAGGTGAGCAGGTTCTCGGACAGGAGCAGATAGAAGTTGGAGATGTGGTTGAGATGATGAGGTCTTTTTAGCACATGTCAGAGGCACAGATCAGACAATTGGACAGAGATGAGGCCAGGGCCCCGACACCCGTAGAGGTTCCACCACGCGCACTGACCATTACAGGTAGCATTCACCGTGAACTAGAGAAGGTAAAATTTCCTGATTTCTTTTGTGCCCCAGATGGCACCGTCGCCAAGGCATGGTTGGAGAATATAGCGATGTGCTTCACACTTCGTGATTATACCTCCAACATGAAGGTCCACATGGCGGTCTTTCAACTGAAGGGGAGTACTCTTCTATGGTGGAAGACGCTCCTCCTGTAGCTGAACAGGGTCATTGAAGCCATGTCATGGGAACAGTTTGAGGAATGGTTCCGAGAGAGGTACCTTTCAGAGGAATTCATAGAGTGTCAGCTCAATGAGTTCAATGTGTTAAGACAGGGAGGTCGTACGGTGCACGTGTACGAGGCATGTTTTATGGAGCTGCTTCGGTATGCTCCGCACCATAACACTGAGAAGCTCAAAGTCAACACGTTCATGTTTGGCCTTAATGGCAGCCTACGTGCAAAGGTTAGGATCTTGATGCCTCAAACATTGCACGATGTTGTCCAAAAGGCCCTCATAGCAGAGGAGGAGCTTATCAGTGGGGGTCAGACCAGGACTCCAGCGAGACCAGTCGAGAAGGATTCATCTGGTACACCGCAGCATCAGACACCAGTGAGACATACGCAGGGATATCATGGCTTCCAGAGGGGATCCACTGTTGCTACACCCCGACGAGCGCCACCTCAGCAGTGGACACCTTATCGAGGGCCACAACATCAGCAGCAGCATTGCCCGCAGCAGTAGCAGTTTAGGCCTATTCAGCAGAACAAACCTGGTTTCTAGTCTAGTGGGCCATCATCTTCTACTTCGAGCACCAGGACTACTGGGCCGAAGAAGGGGTGTTGGACGTGTGGGGAGCCACACTACCAGCGCGACTGTCCTGTGGAGAGGACCAAAATGTCTGGATCAGCCGAACCCACTATCGTGGGAGATATGGGCAAGGCCCATCAGTTTCATGCAGCGGTGAATAACCGCCAGGCAGAGCACCAATTGACTATGCTCGAGATGACAGGTATTGTTGCTGACTAGACCCTTAGTATTTTGATAGACCTAGGTGCTACTGAGAGTTTCATTTCTAGTGTAGCACTAAAAAGGATTAAGGTAAAGGAAGTCAAATAGGACAAGTTTAGATTTATAGAGATGGCTTCAGGAGCCAAACAGAGGGTTGGAGGAAAGGTTATGGGATGTGCCCTTAACCTGGGAGAGTTTTTCATGAGGCTCAACTTGTACATCACGATCTTAGGATCTTATGATGTCGTGATCGGTATGGATTGGTTGGAATCACATGAGGCGATACTCAACTGTAAGATGAAATAGCTGAGCTTGGTTGATGACAAAGGACAGAGACGTGTGATTGTAGGATGGAACCAGGGAGTATCCCTGAGGTTCATCTCTTCCTTATAGTTATGAAAGAGTATGCGCAAGAGGTGCAAGATTTATGCAATCCTCGTGCTAAATGAAAATGGAGTAGAGGAAGGTCTAGAACACCTTCTGGTGGTGAAGGAGTTTGCAGACGTATTTTCAGAGGAGTTGCCTGGGATGCCGCCAGAAAGGGAACTGGAGTTTACCATAGACCTGAAATCGGGAACCGAACCGATAGAAAGAATCCCTTATCGGATGTTGACCCCGGAGTTGCAGGAGTTGAAAATGCAGCTGAAGGAGTTGTTGGACCTGGAACTGATACGTCCTAGTGTGTCACCATGGGGTGCACCAGTTATTTTCATACGAAAGAAGGATGAATCATGGAGGCTTTGCATTGACTACCGTCAACTGAACAAGGCTACGATCAAGAATTAGTATCCCTTACTAAGAATTGATGATCTATTCGATCAAATGAAGGGTGCAATGGTGTTCTCCAAGATCGATTTGCGATTCGGGTATCACCAGTTACAGATCAAGGAGGATGACATCCCTAAGACCGCCTTTAAGACGAGATTTGGACATTACGAGTTTATTGTTTTACCATTTGGATTGACAAATGCTCCAGGGGTATTCATGAGTTTGATGAACGGGGAGTTTCGTGAGTACTTGGACAAGTTCGTCCAAGTATTCATTGACGATATCTTGATCTACTCTCAGATGACGAAGGAGCATGACGACAACTTGTGCTTGGTACTACAATGTTTACGAGAAAACAAATTGTATGGGAAGTTATCCAAATGCTCTTTTTATCAATTGAGGATTCACTACTTAGGGCATGTCATCTCCGGCGAATGTATCACCATGGATCCAACCAAGGTTGAGGCTATTATGGAATGGCTTGCGTCGACGAATGTCACAGAAGTGCATAGTTTTATGGGTTTAGAAGGATACTATCGACGGTTTGTCAAGGGATTTGCGAAGATATCAAATCTGATCATGGAATTGCAGAATAAAAACAAGAAGTTTGTCTAGACCGAGAAATGCGCAAAAGCATTTCGGAGGCTTAAGGAGTTGTTGACGAAAGCACCAATACTAAAGGTCCCTGACATGGGCGCAGAATTCTTGGTATGCACTGATGCATCCAAGGAAGGATTAGGCAGAGTCTTGATGCAAGACTGATGAGTGATTACTTACATTTCAAGGAAACTAAGAAGGCATGAGGAAAACTACGCGATGCATGATTTGGAGTTATTAGCCATCATATATGCCTTGAAGGTTTGGAGAAACTACCTTGTTGGATGAAAATTTGAACTAAGGACTGATCATTGTGGACTGCAACACTTGTTTACGCAAAGTGACCTGAACGCATGAGAACGACGTTCGTCAGAATTGCTTAGCGAGTATGACTTCGAGATTACTTACATAAAGGGAACAGTGAACCGAGTGGTTGAGGCTTTGAGTTGAATACCACACATCTTTTCGGTGTTGCCTCTTCAAATGAATCTACATGAGAAGATTCTCACTTTATAGCGTGACGATGACTGGTACAAAGAAGTCGAGGATTTTATCGGACAAAACACCATGATAGTACCACGATATGAGGGATTTTCTTTTGATAGCGATGGGTTATTAAGGTTTAGAGGTTGGATTTACGTACAACCAAATGATGATTTGAGGATGTTGATCCTGAGAGAGGCTCATAAAGCAGTTTACATGGCTCACTGGGGAGTCACGAAGATTACGGCAGACCTCAAATCCTTATTCTTCTGGAAGGGAATGAAGGCTGACATAGTCAACTTCCTGACTAGATGTCTAGAGTGTCAGCAGGTGAAGGCTGAGCATAGACACCCAGCAGGTTTACTTCAACCACATGCTATTCCGGAATCAAAATGGGAATTTATTTTGATGGATTTTATTGTTGGATTGCCACTGACGGCAAGGAGACACAACTCAATTTTTGTAGTAGTAGACACTCTAACGAAGAGTGTTCACTTTATTCCTGTGCGTATGACGTATGAGGCACCTGACACAGCGAGAGTTTTCATCAATGAGATTGTGAGGCTGCATGGTGTGCCTAAGAGGATTATATCTGATCGAAGATCAGTGTTTACTGGACGATTTTGGATGAGTTTCCAAGAGGCCTTGGGAACTCAACTTAACTTTAGTACTGTGTATCACCCAAAGACTGATGAGCAGACTGAACGAACGAACCAAATCTTGGAAGAAATGTTGTGCATGTACGTGATGGACCAACAAAAGAGTTGGGAGGAATTCTTGCCTGTAGTAGAGTTCTCTTACAACAAAAATTACCAGAGCACCATTAAGATGATGCCTTTTGAGTTTCTTTATGGGCGACCGTGTCAGACTCCCTTGAGTTGGGATCGTCTTGAGGATAGCGTCTTGGTAGGACCAGAAGCAATCCAAGAAATGGAAGAGCAAATGAAAACCATAAGACAAAGGATAAAAGAATCACATGATCGACATAAGAGTTATGCCGATGCACACCGAGTAGACCGTAGTTATGAGGTCGGCGATCGAGTCTTCTTGCGGGTTAAACCACATAAGAGTTCGATCAAGTTTGTAAAGGGAGGTAAACTCTCTCTTAGGTTCGTGGGACCCTTCGAGATTGTGGTGAGAAAGGGGCCTGTGGCATATCGACTAGCCTTGCCTGATTCTTTGAGGCGTATGCACGATGTTTGTCATATATATGTTTTGAGACATTATATTAGTGATCCTACACACGTGATTGACCTGAGTTCCTTGCAGGTATCGGATGAGGGAGCGCTCATGAATGAGCCAGTACACATCTTAGATATTCACGTTCAGCAGTTACAATGTCGAACGGTAGATCAGGTCAAGGTCTAGTGGGACAGTTATAGTCCGCACTCGGTGACCTGGGAGGATGCATATGATATGCGCCAACAGTTTCCATTTTTGTTTGATAGATAGACTTATGATAATGTGGTACTTATGATACTGTGGTACTTTTATTTCATCATTTATACTGAGAAACTTCGGGACGAAGTTTAGACCAAGAGGGGGTGTATGTAACATCCTGCTCTGGCACACTGAGAAAACTTATTATTTGAGGACACTTGCTCGCAAGTGATCTGGACCTTTCTGATGTTAAAACATTTATACTTGATTATGATGTGTTATGATAGACGACCTGATATTTTACTATTTGATGTAGACAGGTGCCATTGACTCAGTTTTATTGAGTGTGCAGGGTTTTGGACCTTGAGGATGTAGAGGCATTGGTGGAACCCCTTGGACTCGGGATTGAGTCAAGGAGTGTGCTATTTGGGTTGATTTATTTACTGTGATATTTCATTGATTTGATGATTTAATGCTGCCATGTTCTGACACGATTGTCAATGATGCAGGCTGACGATAGCTTGCCAACCAGACTCACATATGGAGTAAAGGGGCCACGCACAATTTCCAGAGAGGTTGAGGGAGAGGGGTGGAAAACAACCTTGCCACTGCCTGCTAGCACTCCCTCTGTGGCTCGAACTGTAGGTTAACGATTACCTAAATTGAGGGGATCCATGATGCCATTAGGGCAGACTGCAACAGTCTCTCACGATGATTCTAAGGGGCGTTCAATAAGGCGGGGGCCTTATTCCTTAGAGCCCTTAGTCTCCCACAAGTTCACCTAGCGAAGTGTTGACTCGAGGGGTTATATATGTCTACCAATCAGTCCAGTTGGCGAGTGGAACCCTTGGAGCATATGGTGCATCCTGAAGGGCACGTCGCATTGATGTGGATGGAGGAAACAAACCTAAATAGCCCTAAGACAATAACACCTTAATAAATCCTTAAACAACTCCCCTAAACCAGTGTCTCCAAGTTGAGAATCTAAGTACTGAATCTAAAACTTTTAGGGTAAAATTTTAGTCTAACCTTAAGAACAGACCCTGGAATAAAAATAGCAATTTAAACAAGAACCCACCTAAGAAATAGTTAGGTCTTCATAAAATTCTTTGGGTAAATAAAGAGAGTAAGGATTTAATTAAACTAAGGGATTTAAAAAATTTGCAAAGAGGAAATTAATCCCTAACTTGTGAAAGAACAAAAGATATTAAATAGATAATAATTGAAAAGATTATTTAGCGCATTTACCTTTTTGGGTTTTAAAAAAAAAAGGCGAGGGATTAATAAAACAGGGAAACTAAGTAATAAGGAAACATAGACAATTAATAAGTAATGAAATTATTTAACGTGCGGGAGTTTAAAAAGTTACCAATTTAAAAAAAAAAAATATGAAAGGATTAATTAGGGCATTTACCTTTTTGGTTTAAAAAAAAAAAGGAGAGGAAATAATAAAATTAGGGAAATGATTTTGGGAGAAACGTGGGGGATGAGTGACACTTGTAAGACAGAGAATTTTTAGAGGGTTTAAAAAAAAAAACTTAAATTAAATGTGATTAGGGCAAGGGGGTGCTGAAAACCCTATAAAAGAAAGGGGGATGAGGGAAAATGGGGATGGGATTTTAGGTATCGTTATGATGTTGAATTTGGACTGGATTGATTGCTTGTGAGGCGTTGGGATTTTCTCAGCTAGGATTAAATTGGTAGCTCAGCCTTGGAGGTGAGCTGGAAAGCTAGACTTAACATCTGGATCTTGTGTGGCCCCTTTGCAGCTCAGTGGGCTAAGGGGGAAGCAGAGTACCCCTAGCGTTTGGCTGGGAGGTACCGGTGTAGTCTCGACGGTCGGCGAGCTGGAGTAGCAAGGAGTGTGCAAGCGTCTTTGAGGTGGACAATAAGGCAATGGTACAATTTTTATCCTTTAATAGATTAGAATGCATCATGACTTATGCTGGGATCGGAATATCGGGTACAATGGATCGTTTGGCTGTTTTTATTTACTTACTAAGCAATTATAAAAGGAACTGTTGTAATGGCTGTGTTATTTAGGTTTCTCATGGAACACCGTATTATTGTTGTAAGTGGTTATTAAATTTGCTCATGGAACACCGTATTATTGTTGCAAGTGATGCAAAAATTTTGATATTCTATGGGTTCTGTTGGTACGATTTACCAATGTTAAGCTATTGAAGAACCCCTTCATAATTTATTGGTAATGATTGTTTTTCTGTTCAATCTCAGCATGGATGTAATGTTGCTATTATCTTTTTTCCATTCCTCTCAGCCATCTACGTTTACCCTCTACATTTATGTTGTCCTTGCAATTTACCACGCTGCAGACAGTGATTTACCCCCCCTATGGATGCAATCTTGTCATGGGATAGTTTGCAGATTTCCTTCTAGGCTGAAATTTTTAAATTCTTTTGGTGGCGTTGTAATTTATCCTTGTCTGCTTGTCAGTTGATTTCTTTTTTATGCCTCTTGGCATTTATAGCCTTGGGAAGTCTTTCCCTTCTCAGAGTAAGCCGAGAAACGATTTTTGATGCTTGGGATACCTCCCAGTTCAGATCCTTTTTCCAAGTAGCTCAGATCGCCCCGGCCTTTAGTGATCCCTTGCCCTCGACCCTGTGGTCCTTATCTTGACTCGTTTCAGTGTTAACCTTCACGCGTTCCCTCAGAGTTGACTCTCCTCGCCCAGTAAGGGTGAGACGAACCTGCACATGCATGCCTCTGTGAGCATCGACTTCTTAATATAGATCCTGTGCACCATCCCACCGAGTGATCACCTGGCCTACTTCCAGCTGGACCCGTCACCATGAGTTGAACCTGGGATGGGGACTACATGTTGATTGCATGGGATGTTCTTACTTGGAATCTGTCAGGAGGCTCTACAGTGGGTCGTGGTGCTACCTCCTCCCACCAACGACAGATCTCTCCCTTCTGCAATCAGCCCTATATCCCTCCTAAATTTTCGAAGCAACCCTAAGTTGATCCGAACCTTACCAATCAATGATGGAGGCAACATGCTACACACGGTCAGGGACTATCAGCCAGTTGTTGATTCTCGACTTCCACGTGTGGGTCCCATAGAGTTGTTCATGCATGTATCAACTAAACCTCAAACCCTAAGTTCCAGCTGTGCGCGGGGGCAAACTTTCTGGCATGTGTTCAACGTCCGTTCTGTTCTTCTGGGTTGGGGATTTCCATTCTTGACCATATTTACTGACAACCAGAATTCCTGTGGTTTATGTTTCCATCTCCTTCCCAAGTTTCTAGCCGTAATGGATGCTCCGAGATGCGTGTTGTTCGGGAATCCATAGAATCCTTAAGATTATAAGTTTAATGACTAAATTGAAGAGGATTTGTTCCCAGAAAAATCAGAGTTTAGAATTTGATTTACTCTTTTACTGTTGATGAATTTAGTTACATTTTTAATTTTAGGAATCTTTAGAATCATTAAGTTTTATTTAGAAAAAGAGTTGGGTGAAACAATGATTGAGTTGTACAATATTATCCACGCACGCATAAATTGGATCCATCCCTTTACTAGTTATGACCAACGGTGTTCGTGATTCCTTGACAATGTTGCTTCCCTTGTGATTTGAAAGTAGTATAACACACCCCTTCTCAATATCATATACAAGAGGCTATCACGAAAATGGTGGTTGAACAGGTGGTTGGCTTGTGTAGTTTTGACTTTTCATTAAAGTGTTGCATTGTTTTAATACTAGTTGAGATTGGTCGCTTCCGACCAAATTGAAAGCATTGAATTTTAACATTTTTGGCAGTAGATTTTATTAATAAGAGAAATCTCCATTATTTTAAGTGATGTTCCTTAATTAGCCATCTACCTCATGTGATGGAAGAAATCTAATTCTTGTTGGTTACTATTCATGACCGCAATTGTTTTTTTTGCTAGTGCTTAAGAATGGCAACCACTTTAATTGATAAGGGCCATTTACCTTATTTCAGATTTTATGTAATTAAAGAAAGATGCCTTGAATTTTATTTGTTTCAATGGAATAATTGTGGTTTTATAAGGTAATCATTGTTAAAGTGATTATGCAATAATTTTTAAATTTGGATAGTTAAAGTAATATGGTGTTAATGGTACTAGTTGTTAAATAATCATGGGTTATAAAGTAGTAATGTTAAAGTTATTGTTGAAATAATATAATGGAATGTAAAATGATTAGCTAATGATTATGGTAATGGTTATGTAATGATTTTGTAATGGATCATTTAATATTAATCCTAATGGTTGTGGATTGGTTAAGGTTAATGTGGTTATCATTTATGGTAAGGTTAGTGTAGCTGATATAAATAAATTATCGATTGTAATGTGATGGTCATGGTATTAGTTATTGCATGGTAAAATGAAGAATGGTGGATATTTTATGGTAGGGATGATGAAACTAATTATCATCAATAGAAGATAAATATAAGGTCCTAAGCTAAGCACATTAAGTCATTCTGATATGGCAAAATGGGGATGTACAATTAATTGAAATTGTCTTAGTAATGGAATTACATTAAATTGGATTTGCTATTAATTGAATTTACAATCACTGACTAGTGTATCGTAGAGGACGTGGTTGATCCTTAGCTATTGTGGTACTTGGATATATATACATTTCATTGCTTGGTCTGATTTTGTCGGGCGGGACGTAGACACCTCCCTGTTCCTCAGAACAGTCGCCATCCCTGAGACCTTAAATGGTTAAAATCGATGGGAACATGGGCCTGAGCATTGCTTATGTGTCTTGGAGGTCCTAACCATTGCAGGGTAGGACGGGCGGGAAGTCAGTCGTATTCAGTAGTCAATTTTAGTTATTGTCGTGAGATCGTCGTTTATGCATGCGGTTACTTGTTGGGCGTCCTTGTCATCTTATTATGTTCATCATGGTTGTGTCTTATTAGTCGTCGGGTGGCGATGCAGAGTCGAATGCATTGATTGTTCCTTGTACCCACGCGCACACACTTTTTAAGCACACACAAAAAAAATTTGCACTAGTTACTAGAGTTGGGTCATCGTAACGAGGAGGTCGTTACACTTGGACCATTAGATATACATCCAGGAAGAAGAGGAATAAGCACAAGGGAACCAAATCTCATCCATCACATGTAAGTGCATGGACCAACAACCGTTGGATCCAGAGGAACATGCATGATTTTTAACTCTTTGGAGTTGCACAGGAGAGAGGGTTCTACAAAGTTGTGAAATATTTACATCATCAGAACCTTCCATCAGAAGGGATGTGTGTTGAGCGATCAACGTTTCGCTGAATCGAACATAAGAGAAGTCAAAGGACCAAATCGTGAGAATTCACAAAGTGCGAACTCGTGAAAAGATTGTAGTCGTTGATCGAGGAGAGATATGGACTGTCGATTGTCCAGGGAGAATTTTGGGATATCGGGGATCGGGAGAAGGAAAGCGAGTGATCATCCAATCTTGCGAAATGAAAAATCCCGATACATGAAGGGGAGATCTGGACCATTATATCCAAAGGAGCATGAGTTGTCAGATTTGGGTGCTCCGAAATATCGACATTTCGGAAGTCGAGATGTGGAGGCAGTTGTGACCTGGAAATTGTAAGTTGCAAAATCCTGATGAGAAAAAGGCGAATCAAGACCGTTGGATCTAGAGGGGATACATCTCAACAGGTCGGGAGATCCAGAAGGAGGAGGAGGTTGAAGAGTTGAAACAGCCAAAGCTCGGACAATCGAAGAGAAGGGAATTGTTTATCTGTGGGGGGACATTTGTCACCAGATCGCAAGCTGTAGAGAAAGTTATGTTGGAGTTTCAGTTTTGAGAAATGAAATAGACAAAGCCCAAAGCGTCAAAAAGCTGAAGCATGGGGATACGAAGAGTCGAAGAAATTCTAGACCGTCATATCCAGAAGGGGCACGTGGCGAAAGATCATGGACTCAGGAAGAATTCATTCCAGGAGAACACGAAGGGCGAATTTGAGATTCGGGATAGCTGAAGTCTGAACAGTTAGAGCGAATGATAGTCGTTGATCTAGGTTGGACAAGTGTCACTAGATCATGGACTCCAGAGTCTTGTGATTGTTGATATTTGAAATCATCGAAGGCCAGAGTTTTGGAAGAAAGGAGAGTTGTTGATGCAGAGGTGGACACACGGTGTTAGATTGCGAGCTCCGGGAAGTTTCTATTGAGTCTTTGAGTTGAGAATTGAGATTCGCGAAGTCTAGAGAGATGAAGTATCTCTAAGCCATCAGATCACCCTGAAGTGAATCTCAGCCATTAGACGAGGAAAGAAGAGTGGAACAGAGATCGATAATAGTTTTCAATCACAGGCAATGCCAAAGGATCGTGAGATCGACGATTGAGAAGGATTGCGGGGACATAAGATGTGAAGAGGTTAAGGAGTTGAAGGCAGGCCACAATTTGAAGTGTGGTTTAATATGGAGGAAAATTGTAGTCTGAAGGAGCATTGCAGGCCCAAAGGTGGTTTAACTCCAGACCTCTTATGACCATGTCTGCAATCATGTGGTCATAGCCCCAGGTCATATCAAGTGAGGGCTTATCTGGAAGGGAGCTAACATCGACATTTTGAGTTTTTGTAGAGAGCGAAAGGGGAAGGTCGTGGGTTGCTATCACACCTACACCAAGAAGCCAAGTGGGCCTATGTTTTAGATACATAGGGGGACCTTTAAGGTTCCAAAGAGTTTTGACTCAAGCATCGAACATCCTAGACCAACAGGTCGGGCAGTCCTATGGTGAAGTAGAGGTGCTATATCTGGTGGTATTAGAGCTACATAAATGATTTGTGTAGGCAACGTAGGTAATTAGAAGACTGAGCCTTTATTACAAACAATAGACAAAGGAGATATGGTGGAAGGATATGACCTGATAACATCAGGTGGTATCATAAACAAGATTTTTTCTGTAGACAACAGGTGAAAGGAAAGTAGAGGATTGATGTTTTGTAAGAAGGTTGTTGCATAGGCGCAACAACAAAAATTTAAACAACTAGCTGATTTGTGGGAGAAGATGGGGATGCTCGCGTATGTAGACTAATCCATAGAAGGTAGAAGGTGGAAATGGCTACTAAAGGCCATGATCATGGTCTAAGAAGAGACCGCAAGAAGAAGAACAATCCAGATATGAGCCTGGAGCTTCATGAGATAAGAGAAAGCATGGAGAAGATTGCATTTAAAATACAACATAATGCAAAAGCACATTAGGTGTATGAATGGCCAATGGAGAAGAAATTGAAATGGTCTGTTCAGAAATTTTTGGCCAGAGGACAACAACAACTGTTAAATAGGTGGTTGAGGTACATTAAAAACATTAGTGACATAGAGGAGGAAATGTTTTACATATATGAACCAAAGGTTGGGAGACACCTTAATGAGGAGGAGGAGGTGAGATCAGTTGAAGATCTCATAAACTTCCAAATGGGCAGAAATGGGCATTAAAGTTGTTACGTGGGCAATGGAAAGAGACCAGGTGGAGGTCTCAAATAATTCCAGGGGAGTAGTGCCGAAAGTTCAGTTTGCCAAGTAGGGAATGAGATGGCATCGGTTGATCTCATAGACTATCAGGTGGGTAGCAGAAAATTTCCAAATTGCGAGGTGGGAAGGGAGAAGGAGATGATATTGTCTAAAAGTATCGGGAGATCAGAAGTGAGTTTAAGTCAGCAAGGATCATTGATAGGAGGAGATTCATGTGGGCTTGCGGACCATGTGAATGCAGATGATGAGAATTTAAATACTTCCATCACAAATGAGGAGAATTAGAGGAGTATTCTGATGATTGGAGGGATCAAGGAATTACTGCCATATAGCCAAATGAAAGCCAGTGCATAGGACAAAAGTGCAGTAGTAAGAAGAGGAAAACCAATAGTGACTACCATGGTGAAGGAGTAGGTTTCAGAATCTTCCCAAGGAGAAGAAGAAGAGAAGCACACAGTTGAGATACTCACTCAATGGAAGATAGAATTGAGGATGTTGGAGGATTGTTTCGACAATTCAAAACCATGAGATGGTTTCCAGAAGACAGTGATGTAAAATTTGGGAAACGGGTGTTTGACATAATTTCTCAATTATTTTCGCCAGGAAGCTGAATAGGAAATGACTGCACCAGTGGAGCCTACATCAGAAGAGGAAGCATATAACTTAGTTGAGATGCACGAGGAACTAGAAGCCTTGGAAAGAGGTTGGCACATCCAACAGGTCAAGTTGGAAACAAATGGAGGAGCATACCAGCTGAAAATCTGACCTTTAGGATCAAGAGCCGACTCCAACACACAGCGCTCACCCCATGCGCGCCCAAGGTATGGGCGACCTGTGTAATATCAAAGCATTGTGATGGAACAAATATTAAACCTCTTGGGCATGTGAATATTAAACGTTTCTGGGCAGGTTGTTGACGATTTTCAAACATCAGAAACTAATGGGTGCCCCAACATGAAACTTGTTCACACTGCTTTTTAATTATATAAATGTGGTTTGAATATATTAATCTTTTTTAATCATTTAAAAGTGGAAATTATATATTCTTATAGTAATTTATAATGTGATTAGGTAAATGTAAATAAGTAAATATCTTAACTGATGTCTTCATAAATACAAGGAAGTGACCAACAAAAAATTTGACACAATAATTTTGGAGGACTATAAAGAATATGCCAGCATCCTCAATGTTTAACCATCAAATTATAATTTAAAGTTCAAAGATCATTAATTGTATAAATCTTTCAACCTCATAACAAAATTAAAAAGATATATAAATATAAATATTTAAGAATAAAAACCTTTCAACCCCATAACAAAAATTAAAAAACCACAAAATAAAACTAGTTCAAGACAAATTACATTGTTTATTTAGATAATAAAAATATGGTGCGAAATGATAACATGACTGATATTTCGTTACATACTACATAGAGTATCAACGGAAATGACGATAAAAGGACGATGATTTGAGATTAAACATGCAGAAGAGGACGAGGAC
>SNQJ01S0075982.1:36893-50176 GCA_010110895.2 Picea sitchensis | reverse complement strand
GTTTTGAAATTTTTTGTTAAAGGGAGATGAGATCGTTTTCGCAATCTCTTTCTGATTCTCAAGATCGCTTGATGGCGCGAGAGAAGAGCATACTAAAGATTGTTACTTGCAACTTCTAGTCCCGAATGTGAGATTAGATGTGATTTGATGTTCCACTTAAATTATAAATCAAAGCAAGCCATCCACGTGGCGAAAAAGCAAAATAAGGGAAAAATGATTTTTATCCACCTAAGTGCCTATGTTTGTTTGACTATCCCCTTTATAATTTGAGGGGTCTAAGTGGTGCAGTATTCAAAGCATGCATGACATCATTTTTGAGAAGGAAACTGACTTTCCCCACATCCAAAACCTTACAATGAAAAATTTGGTTCCAATGCGCGGCTGTCACTGTAAACAGAGGCGCGTGCGCACGGGAAAGAAATGACAGTTCCAGCGCATGCGTGTGCCTGTGGGGTGGAATACCCACGTGCTTGAGAAAAATCACCGATTCTCTCGATTCTGCTGTGAATCGACCGGTTAACAGGTCGGCAAAAGCCGGTTTGAGTCCCTGCAAGTTAAAAACAACAAAAGGAAAGCGAATTAAACCCAATTGAGGGAGGATTCAATACCAAAATCTCCCAAGTACGATCGCCAATCTGTTCGCGTTCGAATCGTCACCGGGTGAGAAAAAATAGAAACGCTGGCATGCCCTGTTGGGCTTGGCAGGGCAGAACAGGATGCTATGGAACAAAAGGGTTAATAGAAAACAAAACTAAATACAATCTAACTATCAACTGAAAGAAAATAACACTACGAAAATAAACAAAAACATAAAACATCAGACACACGGGTCATCAATGGTTTCAGGCTTGGTATTATTAATGAAACTAGAGAACATGCTGAAGACAGAGACAGGGGTTCCCTCTCCCTCCAGCGGAAGGTCCTTCGGGGCCCTCAACACAATGCTTTCCTTACAAAATGAATAGAACTGAACTGAGTGGTGAAAGAACTCTGGGTTACACTACTGATGAATTGCTTGTCAAAGACTGAGCTCTGAATCATCTGGACAACGTAACAATGCTTCGAATTCCCTGCTAAAACAGTGAGTCTTCACGGCTATTTATAGCATTTTTCTAGGCGGTCACGTAACCAACTTCCGGTGTGAACACGGACCTGTTTAGGGTTCACTTAGGTCATTAATTCACCGAATTTGCAGTGCCGACCCTGATTCGAGAGTCAAATCATCTTGGGGGCCGGTCCATAGGCGGTCGGGAGGCCGACTTATGCAATTAATGCGCCGTATTAGCAGATGCGCAGGTTTTTGTGTTGACAGGCGCGCGTCGGGCGCGCATGCGCTAGTAACACGTTTTTGTCCCGCGCATATGCGCGTGCATCAAGCTGCTGTAAAGCGCCCTTCAATTTTTGGTTACTTTGTATAGTTTTTGACCCTTCTGGAATGTTGTGAACTTAATTTAGTGCCATGAATGACTTCATTGCTGTTTTGATGATGTGGAGTTCTTGTCGCCATGTGGAGACGAAATTTCAGTGATAACAGGTGGGTTTCTGTATGAGGTAGGTGAAATGGAGGGAAATTTGTAGAGGGGAAAATTGATTGTGGATGAAATGGAGGGTTCATGATACTACGGAGTTGCAGTCAAAATAGAACCTTGAAGAGATAATCTGGGAGTCCATTGGGAAAGCTAGCAAAATGAGGAGAAGGACTGTGTGGCTGATTCACGACATGATGTAAGACTATCAGGACTCCCATCCCTAAAGGGTTGAAAAACAGCATGAGTGTCAAAGTGAAAAAGGGTACTATGAATGGGACAACTCATGTGGGGGAGAATGCTACCGGGTGACAATACCTAAGAGGCAATGGAGGTGTCGATACTAAAGAGCCGGAGATGGGGATCCTAGAGGCAAATTTCAGAGGGTGTGACTGGAGATGCAATTGAGATTCAGAGGGAATGATTACATGTCAGTGTTGATTATATACCTGAAGGGGTTGCATTGATGTATGATGACCCTGTACCTGCACACATGAAAAACAAATACCCGACGTGAATAATATCTGAAGAGAATCGAACATACAAGAATCTATTTGATAATTTTGAACATGAGCATGCGTACCTAGATAGGGTATGAAAAAATGATGCCCTACGGGCTAAGGATAAAAAGTGGGCTGGAGACTATCTTGATGTAGATGATGGGATGATGATCCCATGGCTGAAGACGGATTGAAAAACGGACACCCGGAGCTCCCGGAAAGGTGTTTGGAAGTTTGCCAGAAAGGCCTATATATAGTTGTAGGGCCCACATTGCCACCTCATTTGTACTTGTTGCCAAAGTGATTGGATGAAAGGTATCCAGAGGAGATTTGGGGATTTCAAGAGGACGAGGCAGTCGATTCAGGACCAATGAGCTTTAGGTTAGTAGTCTTATCGTCCTGCATAGAAGTAGGTTTTTAATTTATGGGCAGGGTCTGTACAAAGGGCCGTACAGGGGGTTTTATGGGTGTGGGCCCCCCAGTGCACAGGCGATCCAAAAATATGTGTGCACGGGTGTGCTCCTATTATCCTGATAGCCATGCATGGGTGCGCCCTTAGGGGGGAAAAAGGTGCACATGATATGCGTGCATGTTTGCTACATAGCTACGCATGGGTACATGACTGTGTAGTGGACAGGGGCATTGTGATGTGCGCCAGTGTTCGTGATAGGGGTGCATGGAGGTTCCCTTGTAGGGTGGGAAGGTGTGGACGCATGCACGCCTGTGGGATGGACAAGTGCACCTGTGTGCACGCCTGTGGGGTGAACAGGTGTGCATATGTGTGTGCCCATGGGTTAAACAGTTGCGCCTTGGGGGCAAGGCTGACAGGTGTAAAGCTTGTATTTTGTAATGTTTTTTATGGTCAATATGGCTGACCTAGGACTGCATTATGTGGTTGCAGGTGATCATTTTGCATGATGCCAGTCTGCTATCGAGAGCGGGATTGGTCCTAGCTGAGGGATGCCGTGGCTATTGAGGATTCGGGGGTTCGTGCCACTTTGGCAACCTATGGGCTACTAAAGTTCTTCAAGTGCTCGTTGATACGGGCTCAGGAGTATCTCCTGTAGTTTCTGATCCATATGTCAAGTCCGAATCTGCATTGCTTTATGGTGTGGGGAGAGAAGATCACCTTCACTGCAGTGGAGGAAATTTACTTTCTGACTGGGCTCCTTTTTTGGAGAATGCCCCTATCAACGGAGTCAGTGTTACCTACAGACGTGTTATTAGCGAACTTGGGCCGGAGGTATTGTTTGAGGGAGAAATACATGTCGAGCTCCGTCATAAGTATCGGGGTGAAGGATGCTCTAGCTGATTTCTGTGTAGCAGCGATGATTGTGAGGGTGTATGGGTCCCTCACAACTTAGTGGATCAATGGTGGTCAGTTGAGGGTTATGGGGAGGGCACTAGACGGGGAGCACTTTGCCTGGGGGTTGACGTTGCATGCCATGATGGTAGGGCATCTGGATCGATGTCGGTCTATAGACTCAGAGGATTTTTCCTTTGGGTCCATCTTGGTGGCCTAGTTTTTGGAGAGGGTGACAATGTTGCACCCTAGGATTTTATTGGGTGCTCCTAGTGCACGAGAGCCGTGACTGAGGTGGTGGTCGACAATTTTGGTTCTCCATGCTGGTGGCGAGGGCGACCATTTTTTCATGGCTGAGGTGGCACAGGTGTGGCGACAGATGCCACAGGTTATACTGTAGTATCCATACTATGGAGTGGACTTCTGAGGTGATCCGGACATGGGGTTACCTCTAGGGGAGGTGTTTGATCACCGAGGTATGTTTATGAGTTTTATATGTTGATTTTTTGAGATAGCATGACATATGTATTTTGTATAGATGCTGATACTATCGTTTGGTTGTTTGTATGTGTAGATGTGGGACCTTGCGGGCGCGAGGTTGAGATGATGAGAACGTCGACTCGCTAGGATCCAGGGAAACCACCGCGGGGAGGGTCGCAGGTAGGAGAGAGACGTCGATGTGAGGACACCAAGGCGAGGCTAGCTGGTGATGAGAGAGTAGCCAAGAGACACCATTTTGATGACCCTGGTGCCGGGCCATATAATGCTCCTCCGGCAGAGGTCGAGGGAGATTTTGAGGACATTCGTCGTTGCCTAGAGGCGGAGCTACAGGGCATGCCTGAGGGCATGTGGCCGCGTATCTAGGATGAGGGCATCCTGGAGCAGTGTGGGGGGGTTCTACTGATGTGGTGGGCCGTGGTGTGATGAGTAGTAGTAGCAGGTGCTGCGATGACTGGATGGTTACCTCCCAGTCCAGAGGGACCAGTAGTGGGTGGGGCACCACCGCCTGAGGAAGGGGCAGGAGGTGGTGCTCTAGAGGCACCTTGAGTGTCGCTCTATGTATTTTGTATTTTGTATATAGGCTGGTGAGCCCATTTTGGTGCAGTGGCACCTAGTTTTGTACTGAGGTGCTTCATTAGCTTGTAGATGTTTGTATATTTGTATGTAAACATTTTGATGGCACTGTGGACTGATTTATATATATATATATATATATATATATATATGAGTATACATTTTGGGGTCTATGTGATGTTTACATGTGTTTTTTAATGTATTGATGATGTCTAATCTATATATGTTGTGACAGGTTCTTGATGGTTTATGTGTGTGTAGAGGTATCGTGATGTGATATATGCAAATCTAACACAATGTTAGCTAAGTTATTTGTAATTTGATTCAATTGTCTTGGAATATGTGTAAATGTAATGAAATCAAATTGTCAACATAAAATTCTAACTTGCAGGTATTTGCGAAAGAGGCAAGGATCACGTACACGGTACACATTGTTGAGATGGAGGATGACTAGTTGAGAGTCAAGAAAGATGATAAGGTGACGAATATGATGATGATGGGAATCGGCGAGGAGGAAAATGATGACAGTGGATTCGGCTTGGTTGTTGGTTGCTGAACCCAAACATATGCCACTAGATTTGAGCAGTTCATGTGAGCGGGTATAGAGGGCCCAAGCTACTGAAGCGAGATTTTGTGTCCAATGGCTGGCGTCATCGACGTAACTGATGTGGTAGGCCAGTGGAGGAAGAATCTTTCAATAGCACAAATGATAGTTTATACATGAGGGATGGAAAAAAGATTAAAAACACTATAAAAGAAATAACCTAATGTAGAATGGCTATGCTTAGGCGTAAAATTTCTTTAAGTATAACCCATTGACGAGTTCTTTGAGAGAGAGGCCTTCGGGGGAAGCTAGGATGTATGCACCTTTTGTGAGGCAATGTTGAATAATGTAGGGGCCATGCCATAGTGACTCAAATTTTCCATGATCGAGGGTATCATGAGTGATATCGTAAGAAAGGATGAGGTTGCCTTCATGAAATGAGTGAAGGTTGACATGTCGATCAAAGGTGGCCTTTGACCATTTTTTGGCTGCCTCATTGTTCTGTAATGAAGATTAACGATCTTCATCTGAGGACTCTAAGTTCAGCAATCGTTGGTCCATTGGAGAAGTGTCAGGTAATATCTCAATTGCAATGTGTAACGTGGGAATTTCTCACTCGATGGGAAGAGCAGCCTCAACCCCATGGACTAGATGAAATGGTGTGAAACCAATGGTTGTTTTCATGGCCATTCGGTAAGCCCATAGCATGGAAAATAAAATATGATTCCAATTGATATTATGTTTGTTAACCATGTGCTACAACATGGTTTTGAGGACCTTGTTAACTGCTTCAACCTGTCTGTTAGACTAAGGGTAATATGGTGAGGCAAACTCGTGGGAGAATCCTAACCAATATGAGAGTTCGACGAAAATCACGTTCTCAAAATGTTTCCCATGATCGAAAACTAGTTGGAGTGGTACTCCAAAGAGGGATATGACATGATTAAAGAAGAAACGTGTTGCAGTGTTAGCAGTATTGTTAAAGGTGGTCATGGCTTCAGCCCATTTTTTGAAGTAATCGACTGTGACAACAATGTATTTCTGTCCATTGTTGGATGGGGGATTACAAGTCATGAAGTCGATGCCCCATTTACAAAAGGGGCCAACAGTAATAACTGGGTGAAGAAGAGAAGGTGGTGCTCATGCTTTGTTGGTGTAAAGTTGACATTTCTCGCATCGGTTCATTCCATGAATGCAAACGTGAAGTAATGTAGGCCAAAAATAACCTACTCGAATGATTTTCTGACCAATGGACATTCCCAAAAGATGCCCCCCACATGTGCCGCTATGGCAGTCGTTCAAGACTCTATCGGCCTTGTCAATAGTCAAGCATCGATGAAGTATGGTGTTGACCCCTCACCGATATAAGATATCTCCGATGAGGAGATAGCGGGGGGCCTGGTGGTGAATACGATGGTGATCATCCCGTGAGAGGTGGTTACCGAAATTTTGGGTTCATAGGTAGACGAGGAGGTCATCATACCAAGGATCATTTGAAGTGATATAAAAGAGATGTTCATCGGGGAAGTCGGTATTGATGGGGGCACTGGTAGTATCAGAGGGGAAGGTTGTGACCAGTTCGACGAGGATGAGAGATTTCTTGTTGTTGGGTGTTGAAAATTCAAGATCGTATTCCTGAAGGATAACGATCCATCAGACAACTTTTCCATTAATTTGACGACGACTGAGCAAGTATTGCATGGGGTTGGAATCTGCGACGACTTTAGTCATGCAAAGCAAAATGTAATGACATAGTTTCTGGACTGCGAGGATGACTAGAAGGGCTAGTTTCTCTTTGTGTTTATACTTTAAGGGTGGCCCTGAGAGGTTTTTACTAATGTAGTAAATGACACGCTCACAATCTTCATCACCAATTTGAACGAGAACTCCTGCTACTGAGACAATTGAGGCTGATATGTAGAGGATATAGTCACAATTGTAGTCAGGTGCACTAATTAAAGGGGCATTGGAGAGCACCATTTTAATATCATCAAATGATTTTTGGGCATGTCAATCCCAGTGAAATGGGATGTCATGGTGTAGTAAGAGAAGGAATCTGTGTGCTAGAGTGGTGTAGTCTGGGACAAATCACCATAGAAACTTAGCTTTTCTCTGTAGGCTCTGGAGTTGGCGTAAATTCCTGGGGGGTGGAATTTCTGTGATGGCTTGGACTTTAAGGGGGTCCACAGTAATACCGCTTTGGGAAATGATGAATCTGAGGAGGAACCCCACAATGATGAAAAACATGCACTTGAGGGGGTTCAAGCAGATGTTGTATTGATGACACCATTGGAAGATGATCCGTAAATCATCCAGATGTTGTGTACGTTTCTTGGATCGAGCTGTGAGATCGTCCAAGTATGCGAGGATGATATGAGATAGATCGTGAAAAATGTATGTCATATCTTGTTGGAAAGTTGCGCCAGCATTCTTTAGGCCAAAAGGCATGACATGATATGAAAACGTACCCCAAGGGGTGGTGAATGCAGTTTTGTATTGATCGGATGGGTGGATTTGGATTTGATTATAACCAGAGAAACCATCCATGAAGGACAGAGCCTCGTGTCCTGCACATTCATCGATAATTTGATCGATGAAAGGCATTGGAAAGTTGTCTTTGGGACATGCATGATTGAGATCACGAAAGTTCGTGCAGACGTGGACAGTGCCCTATTTTTTGTTAACGGGTACAGGGTTGGAAACCCATGATGTATAGGCGACGGGGTAGATGAACCCAGGCGCATGTAATTTATCAATATCGACTTTAATGGCCATTACTTTGGATGGGTGTAGAGGTCATTGTTTTTTATGAACTAGTGTAATTTCAGACCAGGTGTTGATGCAATACTCAACAATAGAGGGATCAAGGCCAGGTATCTCTATGTATGACCAGGAAACAATATTCCAATATTCTTGGAAGAGGGCTTTATAGGTGGTGATTTCTTAAGGAATGCAAGCGACACCAATGGTGATTTCCTCGATGAATCCATTTTTGATGGAAATATCGATTTTGATGGTCGGGGAAATGTTGGCCATGTTTCCTTCTTCAAAAGCATCAAGGGCCGAAATGGGGTTGTTTAACCAGTCGATATGCCCTGATGGGATACAATCCTTGGTTTCGACTACGTATATGGGATGTTGGTTAGGAGGCATGGAGGATTCATGTGGAAAGAAGAGCGATCTATGGTGTAGCGCATCCCATGGGAAGTCAGGGGTGTTTAACTCTTTGAGTATGTCCTCGTCACAGTGGAAGTGGTGAGAATATAAGGGATCTAAAAGAGTGATATCGATGACTGTCACCGTGTGGTTGTCTTTGGGTGAAGAAGAAGCAGGGGGAACGATGCAATGAGATTGCGATGGTTCGCTCCACATAAACCAAATATCAAAGTACTGAGGAGTACCAGTGGTAGTTGGGTGTAAAATTTATGTAGGGAAATGAATGAGAGAATTGGGGGGATTTGGGGGTGAATCCTCGGATAATTCATCCAATAACCATGGAGGAGTTGGTAGTGCCTCGAGCTCAGGAGAAATTATATGAAGAATCTCTAGTGATGAGGTAAGGTCAACCATCGATTCTGTAGGGGGTGCAGGGGTTTGAATCAGGGTCAATTGGCGTTGCCTGTATTCAATGATCATAGGACATTGGTATGTAAAATGATCTAAGGATTCACATAGAGAGCAAGGGCATCACATACGTTCATTGACGGAAGTCATGACATAATGGATGTTAATGATTTTTGGTAGGGATGATGTAGCTAGATTGGGTTTTTTCTGGAACCTTTGGCGTACTGCGACTAATGTCTGCTGAAAGCGCAGTAGTACTGGGCAATGGTGTGTATAATGGCCATATTCTGAACATATAGCGCAAGCAAATTTGTTTTGCATGCCTTTTCTACTTGAGTGAGGGGAAATAACGACAGTACTTGCTATAGTGGCGAGCATTGATGGTGTTTGATTGAGTGGAATCAGGTTCCGTAACTCGAATAGAGATGGGCAGTTGTTGGTTTGGTGTCCATCTTTCTAACATAGCATGCAAGGGGGTTGGACACGTGGGGGAAGTGGATCTATGGGCTCCTTCTTCTTTCACCTACCCCTAGCTATGGCAGGGAGGTTAGTGAGTCGGGGTGTAGAGGGTATGGTGGGAGTGAGTATGGGAATTGTCATTGGGATTCCTTCCGTTTGGGGGGGGAGGGATGGTTGGGGAACCATCTCTGGTGTATGTAAATACCAAACTGGAATTGCTAACACCATATTAGGTAGGGTAAGCATGGCGTCTACTTGGAAATATTGTACGCCAGGTGGAGCGTAGAAGAAGGGGATTTGAGTAATGGCTTGGGGAACTATCTCCCAAACTGGGATATGGCCTTGGGGAGAGGTGAAATTGTGAACTAGTGGAGTCGACGAGTTCGCAGGAGGCTCATGAGGGGGGAGCTCTGCGACTAGTGGGATGTCATATATGATAGAAACCTCTCTAGGAGGAACGATATCCTCTATGTCAATTCCATTGGACGATACGACACATACTTGATTGGAAGGATGAAGGAGCAGTGGTGCACCATGGTAAGCTCCTAACAATGATGGATCTTTGAAAATTCCGAGACCCATTTTGATGAGTGGGTATGCATCATGACTCATGTGGATGAGAGGGAGAATGTTATCGATGTTTGCAGAAGGGTTAGGCTCATAGTGTGAGACTTGGTCAATGGTAATGATATTCCCGTTATGGGGGAACATCATTGTTTGAAATATGGAAGAGGAAACTGCCTTCATAGTGTACATGTAGCTACAAACGAACATGATATTATAATCGAGTGGGGCATTGATAACTTTAATGTTGATGAGAATGGTCTTGCCCCCGAGTTCTACGGGGACATTTTGGAAGAGCCCTTCGAGAGAAGATGGTTGTCCATCATAAGCTCTTAAGGTAATGGCAAATGGTATGAGTTCGGGGGAACCAAGTTTCTGCCATACAGACTTGGACATAATGTGGATGCACCTTCATCAATGATGCACCGATGAACTGTAATGTTCTAAATTTTTACTGGGATTTGAAAAGTGATCAGAGCGGGAAGGCGAGGTTCTCCACTGTCGAGATCAAATGTGATGAGTTGGGTATCCATGGGGTCGACTGCCCCCAAGGAAGAAAGTAATGATTTCCGCTGAGTGGGACAAGTTTGAAGGACCTCTAAGACTGACATGGCAACCATGGATTGTGCTAAGTCATCGACCAAACTGTAATTATGAGCCGCCCTAGCTTGGGGGTTGTGGACATTCCTGCGCAATGGGATGCGAGGGATGTGAAGAGGTGTTTCGGGGTTAGGGAGACGATTTACCAACGGGGGTCCCATCGGTGCTAGGTTTGTTTCTAGGGGAATGGGAGGAGACTCAACGGGTGCACGGTATTGACAACTATGTGTTTGCAGAAGGATTTCTTCCTCACTAGTGAGGAGGATAGTACGATCTACAGGATTGTTTGGATTGAGGTATTGTCCCAACTGTGGTGGGGTAGGCTATGTGTCCTATTGGTTGTTCATCACACCTTGGTGTGGAATGGGATTTTGTAGCACGACTAGGGGGTGTTGTTTCACGTATTGTTGTGGAGACTGTTGAGGGGCAGGTGGGGCTAGAGGATGTGGTAGACTGCCTAAGTCTTTCAACCATTTAAAATTAGTGATTTGGGGGCAATGATGAGTATAATGATCGAACTCACCAAAAAGAGCACAAGGGAAGGTGGTTTTAATAGTATTGTTATTTATCCCTTGACGCCTATTGTTATTGCCCCCCTGGGGGTTCTGATTCCCTTGGTTCTGGTTGCCCCCAGTAGGTTGGTTCTATTGGGGTTGATTCCCGCCTTGACCTAGGTTGTTATTGTTCCTGTTTCTTCCTTTCGTTTTGGCATTATTTGACGGGTGGGTCAGATTTTTAGTATTCAGTGGTTCGAAATGTTGATATTGCTGAATGGGAGAGGGTTGAACAAAATTCACCCCAGCATGAGGGTGTGGGGGTGCCATGGCCTATGGAGGACCAGGGAATGGAAAGTACAGATTCTGTGGGATTTGTGATATGTAAGGTACGTAGGAAGGCATGGCATTGTCGCTAGTACTTAGAGTATAAGCTAAGGTAGAGGGGGTATCAAAACTTGTTCGGATAGGTGGGTGTATTGGGGTTGACGGCGATGGCCCACTGATAGGTGGAGGAATAGAAACAGGGTATGGTTGTTGATAAGGGGGTGGGGGGTAATAAGCGGTTCCCCCATATGTCGGTGGATATTGAGGTGTGCCATACATTGGTGGTTGTTGGGGTTGTGTACTATGGTGTATGGTAGTACCAATGAATCTGTCTACCAGGCTTCTCTTGACTGAAGGGCACGGGTTTTGGGAGGTCAGGAAGTACTGTGTACAAGTACCCTGATTGTGAATAGAGGAGGTCATATTTTTTAGCCTTATTGATGGCTTCTTCTTCTGATTGAGGGAAGGTGGAAGCTACATATTTACCGAGGAGAGAGACAAGTGATCTGAGAAACTAGTCAAGACATTGTTGTTTGGTGGTTTCAGCTTTGCACAAACTACGTCATCTACGCCACTTGTGAATGTGATCAGCAATATGTGTGGCTAAGGTTTGTTTGAAATTAGAGAGTAGTTCAATACCATTGTCATGGTGGATTGGTAATTGGAAGAAGGTAAAAAATGCTTTGGCGAAGGACTGGAAAGTCGCATGGGACCCCGATTTTTTGTCTACATACCATTTGGCTGATGGGCTAGTGAGTGTGCGTTGAAATAATCGTAGTCTGATGGAATCATCCATAATGTTGTTGGAAGAGCACAATAGGTGGAAATTCATGACATGGTTGGCAGGGTCATCTCCTGCCTTTCCTTCAAACTTGGGGATGTCTGAAGGTAGTTTGGTAGGCATTGCAGGCCATGTGGGGTCATGCAATATAGGATCATTTGTGATTTTTCTTAGATTTGGTATGTTAAGAGAGGCCAAATATGGCATTTGTAGTGGGGTGGAGGATTAGTTCCAGCTATGGTGTGAGTGTTCTGTGAACCTGACCCTTGAGGGGGGCTAGGTGGGTTGGTACTTCCTCCTTGAGATGAAGTTTACCCCCCCCCGCTTCCGTGTAAAGGAGGGAAAGTGGATGGAGGGACTTGGGAAGTGGACCTAAGTAACGTGGAACCAAGCAAAGATGATCCTAAGACAGTGGCACTCACAGGAGTGTGTGAAGGTGGTACCGATGAGTTGGCAAGACTAGGAACTCCCCCTAAAATAGGAGGGAAGTTTAGCAAGTGTCTGGAATGACGGGGGTTCTGAGGGTCCCCTATGATGTCCAAATAGCTGAGTGGATGTGTGCAAATTGTGATGAGAGAAAATAAACAAGAGCCTTTGCTACAAATTTTGAACTTTACACAATATATATATATCTAAATCAAAATGTAATCAGAAGTGCATCGTACATAAAGTGTTTTGAAAAAGAAGCATATATGTGGATAAGTGGGTTTTGTCTGCGTGGGGAAAATAAAACAAATGTTGGTGTCCTAAAAGACAAACATCCTTCCTCTCAAATAGCACTGGACCTTCCAATAGTACTCAACAATGGGATCTGAAGTTACCAGAAGAGAATCTAGTGAAGCATGAAATAATCAGTTATAATGAGGGGTAAAGGGGGCATATCCCGAAAGAGATAGAAATATTTCCCAATAGCCACACAAAATATGATCAAGTTGCAATTGCATCCCACAATTGCCACTTGGGTAGATGTCCTAAAATTTTGTCACTAGGTACCTCGGTCAAAGTGTGACATTTAGATTTTCGGCCTAAGAAATGGGTCACAGGCTAGATCCCATCCAAGAGGTGGGTGCCTCAAGGAGGGATGCACAGAACAACCAGACCTTGGCCTTCAACCCTTCACTGGTATATCTCTGCCTTATGGTGTTAGCAACACTTGACTTGGAGGATTTTTAGTTCCCTTTTTGACAACTTCTATTGTTTTAACAATGTGAGAACTAGATAATGAGGAGTTATTTGGATGCCTATCCCCAAAATCTTACCTAGACTAAAAGATTTCTTTTGGCACCTCCCATGGAGGAAAACTTAGTGATTTTTTAGAAAAAAATTAGATGTGGTTGTTTGAGAGATTGGGGTTGTGAACCAACCTCGTTGAAATTGAATGGGAGTGGATAGTTTCGTCAAGAAAATGGGTGAGGTGTTTCAGAATCCCTTTGGAGGAAACTTACTTTGACCTCCACGTTTCAAGAAGAAAACTATGTGAGTGATAAGTGACTTTTGTGTGTGAATGAGTGAAAGTGTGCCAATGTTTTAATGAATTAGGTGTCACC
>SNQJ01S0075982.1:3230-36883 GCA_010110895.2 Picea sitchensis | reverse complement strand
CTCCCTATTGTGATTTAATCTAAGAAAAGCTTTGAAACTATCCTAAATTGTGATGATGTGGGCATGTATGGGCCCATTACAAAACCTTTAAACTTCCCTAGTGATTTAATCTAAGAAAGTAAATTTCAACACTATCATATCTTTGTAGCATGTGGGCATGTATGGGCCCGTTACAATCTTAAGATGTGTTTGGAAAATAAAATAAGAGGAGTCCTGAGAGGGGATGTTGTCCTCTCCTAAAGGTTTTAGTCTTTTTAAGGGAGATGAAATTTTCCTACAATCTTTTTCTGATTCTCAAGGTCGCTTGGAAGCATGAGAGAAGAGCATACTAAGTGATTGTTATCCAACTTCTAGTCCCAATGCAAGTTTTATGTGATTACAAATGATTCGAACTTATACTTTTAGTCAAAACAAGCCATCCATGTGGCAAAATGAAATAAAAAGAGGAAGCAATGGTTTTAAACGCCCTAAGTGCCTATGTGTTTTGACTAATCCCTTTATATGAAGAGGGGACTAAGTGTGGTGCAACTTACAACATGCATGAAATCACTTTTAATAAGGCTAGGGGCCTTCCCCTAATCACAAAAAACCTTACAATGTGTATTTTTCTGCACAAGTGTGTGGGTCTCAGTGTAGACAGAGGTGCACTAAGTGCCTGTGCGCAGACTAAAACAAGATTTTGGGCATAGGTGCACAGAATAACACTGTGATTTTGGCGCACGATGCACGACTGTGGGCCAATAAACTCGCACACAAAAGACACATGGCCATGACGAAAATTCTGGATGGAATTCTCTCAATTCAACTTAGAATTGGATGTTTTGTAGGTCAACTTGGGCCGGTTAATGCACCTGTAGGTTAAATAAACCAAAAGAAGAGCTATAAAAACCCAAATGGGGTAGGAAATTGATACCTTTCCCCAGTGGAGTCACCAATCTGTTGCGCCTCTTTTACCACCTAGATGAGCAAAACAGAGGTGCTTACAAGCTTAGTTGGGTTATCTAAGAAGGACAACTGTAAGGGAAAGGGTTAGAGAAAGAAATATAAAAGAACAACTAAGAATTAAACTGATAAATAAAATAACAACTAAACTAGTGAGCATAGGGACATAAGAACAAAAAAACCAATAAGACTCATGTCACCAATGGTAAGGTTTATATCAGTGAAAGAAAACACCAAGAATAAAGAGGAATATGAGTCCCTTCTTCCTCCAAGGGAGGGATCTTGGACCCCCACAAATAAGCTCTTCTTACAACTTTGAATGAAATGGTGAAAGAATTCCAAGCTAATCCACTCAAGAGGTGAGATGGATTGACCAATGTAATGGTGCTAGTATACTCTTAATGAGAATAGAGGATTCCTCAAGAGAATAGTAGCAGCATAACTTTGCTATTGAATTCCTTAAAAATGAAGTGCACAAATGGCCTTTTTTCATAGAACCTCTTTGAGGTATTGTGCAACCAACTTGTAGTGTGAAAAGAGGCTAATTAGGGAATTTTTAGGTCTTTGACCAGCCACCCAGTCGGATCCAGTTGAGATTTGGGTGTCAAATCAACTTGGAAGTTGAACCAAAAGTGGGTTGGAGGCTGACCAATATCATAAATGCATCATTCTTAGATGTCCATATCTTTTTGCGACCACAGTCACACATCGGGTGCATGTGCGTTTTTCCTGCGTTTCTGGTTTGTGCATGTGCGAGCGCACACTGTGTAGTCATAACGCACCTTAATTTTATCACTGGTTGTATATTTTTGGACCTTTTTGAAATGATTTTTTGGTAATCTTGGTCCATGGGTGACCTCATAACTGTCTGACGATGTTGGATTTTCGTAACCATATGCGGACAAAATTTCAGTGATAACAACTGCGTTTGTTAAAGGGTTTCTTTTAAAAGGTTGGTTGGGTGATTGTTTTCCCGGTTCCTGGGTTTAACTAGAACCCTGTTCATCTCTTTCAAGGAGATGCCTCTCATCCACAGGAATCTTGGTCCTCCTTGGGTGTGTGCCTTTACCCCGAAGTTTCCAACATATTCAGTGCCCTATCCTTCCTGCGATGGTTACTGTGCAAACCCATAAACTGATCTGGATTATTTTCGGCATGAAATGAGAGCGGAGATATAATAAAGAAATGCACAGAGATATCGCAGATATCCAATAATATAACAGAAATGTATCAGAGATGCAACCATAAACACATAGATATAGTAATACACAATTTCTATTAATGAAATAAATGTACAGAGACTATAAAAATATAGAGTGAAAGAATCACTAGAATGGTGGCAACTTATCTCTGAGAAGAGATGTGACGGCTACTCACATTCGCAAGAAGATGATTACAATGAGGCTCTGAAGGCCTTTTTACAATAATAAGGAATGCCCAAAACTCTAGACATCCAAAAACCTAACCCTAGGAGATGAAGCGCCAAAAGTCATGTGGGCCCTGTTTGGGTAAGTTACTACATCAACTTCATGGGGTCGTAACGTTTTCATACGATCTTTTTTTTAGGCGTATGATAGCCCACTAGAAAGGTATCATCAAGGAGATTCATTTTAGGCGCAATATCAAGGGAACTTACATATTGCAAACTTGTTTTCCTAGAAAACATCGTTTAGGGCCTAAAAATGGCCCCGGAAGTTAAAAACTGCTAAAAATAGTAAATTACCAAAATTGCCAGAAAATTGTTTTGAGCCAATTGGAAAAGGTGGGTGGCCACCGATATCCACCTGGATCATAAATCCTCCATACCGGAGTTGCATAAGGAGTCTTTTGGGCATGTTAAGTTTATTGTGGCCTTCTACTTCGAATACAGGCTCAGCCGTGATTCATATAGCAGTCATGTTAGTATGGTCCTGGGCACTACCTCTGTGGTAATGGCATGAGCCTCGTATTACCAATTTCACTTCTAAGGGTCACAGTCGCCAGCATGTTGTCAAATAATCAATTTTTTTTATGAAAGGGCCTCTGTCATTTTCGTTTGGTTCGTGGGTATATGTCATGATCACGCTTGTTGGCCTATTATCTCCCTTACCACAATGTCAAAATTTTTTTCATTATAAATTCGTTAGAGTGGTGCTTATGAGGTTCGATAATGGTTGGAATTAGTGATAGAGGTTTGGTGTGTCACACATGTCACGTCTTGTAGGTGATGTCTTGAGAATTAGATTACTGGATTGGATATGTTTTCTGCAAATTTTTACACTTGAATGTGTGTGGCCTGGTCACTCACATGAAACTAAATAAATGGCCCAAAATGAAGTTTTTGAGTTTATCATGGTTATATATTGTTGTGTGGTTATGGGAATTATGACACAATTTAATTACCTCAGTCATGAACCACGTATAATATGGATGGCTTGTTTCATATGCCCAACGATACCCCCAAATTCTAAGTGTGTTTGTCTTTTTGCAAGTGATCACTATTGATGACATTTGTGTGGGATGTTTGGCCCATTTTTTAATAGAACTACGATATTTTTTTTTTACAGTGGCATGGTTACATGGTTTTAGATATTCGTTTCTGCATAGCTTGTGTCTAAATGATGACTATTGGTTGTATAGACAATTGCCTTTTAGGCATGGCATGTGAGGTCTTGATTATTTTGATCTTTTGATTGCATATATATGTATGGGAACATATCATTACAAATATTGATTGGCTTTGTAGAGACTCCATTATTATTTTTTGGAAACACTACTTTCAAATACAGACATAGATTTGGGAAATGTATGGAATGCTGGATGTTAATGGTTACAGAATGAGTGTTGTTGTTGAATGTTATGACATGCATAATGTAAGAATAAAGGGAACATAACCTCTTACAAATTGTGTGAGGTACTTTTATTTTGTGATAGCACTGTGTTGTATATTAATGGACAATGAAATTAAACAAATGCACAAGAATTATTACTTAGTCATTTGATTGTCGGTTGATGCATATTTTCCTTACTGCAAATATGTTATGGATTGCTTGATTAATATCATGAACAGTAAACATTCCCCCCCCATCATTATCTCATTTTTTGCTAATTATAAACCCCTCACATATCCCATATTCATTTTGTTCACCCCTTGTTCTGATATTGATCACAGCTAAGGAGTCTTTTCTGTTAGATTGGATAAAAGTGGCAGAATTCTATGTGGATTGCAGTGAGGTTTGTTGGCTTGTTTACAGTTGATTGTTGTTATCATTGAGGAGTGACCATATCTATTCCCTTTGATTATATCATATTTTCACTAATTACAAACCCCTCATGTATCCATGAACCTTTTTTCCACCCCCTTGCTCATTGATTAACGTTAGAACAATTTGTATGGATTGGATTGCATGAGACTGATACATTCTGAGCCAAATCTATTTCATATTTTTAAGGAGTTGGCATGCATGGTTATTTAAAAGACTATTTGTTAATTGTTAACATATGTAGGATGATTTTTTTTAGTCAGGGAAGCCATGGCCAAGGAAACAAAGGTAGAGGTAACTAGAACAGAGGCCCAAGGAGGCCTAGGTTCTCAATACATTTTGATGTTAATTCTGAAGAGTTGGGCCAATTTTTCCATGCTGGATTATTTAATTGGATTGGATAGGGAATAGTCCATCTGAGGCCTGAAAGACCTCCCTTCCAATCCCCTCAATCCCTCGGTATACTAGTGCCTCCTCATGTTTCTTTACAACCTGAAGTCCCGATAAATGATGGGTGGCAGGAGATTGTCCACCCAACAGTCTCCCAACACCATGGCTGACCAAAATTATCTTTACCTGCTCCTTCACCTTTAGACCCCATTGTTTGAGTTTCCCCTAACCATTCGCCAGTGCAATCTTCCCATTCCATCAAGAGATTAAAGACTGAATCCCACCATGCTTTAGATAAAGGAAAAGTTGTCACTTCCCCTTCCTCAGCCTCTGATGACTCTGAAAAATCCTCGTATTCATGGATGCATTTGAAGGATGATTTTTCCCATTCTTATAACCCTAAATTGCACCACACATGCTTACTTGGAATCAGGTCAACTCATATCCCTTATTTGCCAAAACTCTGTTGAACAACTCTTTGAAAATCCTCTTGTGTCAAGGCCCACGTGCCCTAACCCATTACTACACGTGTGTGCACGCTGGCTGGCCCACTACAGCCCCCGTGTACCTAACAAAGCACGAAAAAAAGAAAGTTGCCAACGAAACAAAAAGATATGGGTCAGTTAACTGAAACTCCCAGCCATGCATGGACGAGGGTTCATCCAAAACCCTAGCTCCTTCTAGCCTATAAAATAAGGGGTAGGGGTACCATTTGGAGGAGGAAACAATATAGCGAAGAAACTCAACCCATTTACGTAATCCATTGTCCCAACCCTTTAGCCTTTCCTCATACCAAAGGAGATTTAACACAAAGCAGTTGGAGGACAGAAGAAGAGGAGCTCAGGATCAGGTTCAAGGAGCGGTGGCCGGTCTCAGCATTGATTGTAAGTTGATTCATTTTCAAAATAATAAAAGAATACTTTTCCTGTCCCAATGCATGAATTATCTATGGTTTTGTTAATTTATGCTTGATTTCTAACCCTTGAATAGAGAAGTAGCATGCATGCATAGTTGTTATTTGTCTTGATTGCAGGTTATCTGTGGAAGGAGCAGCACAAGCAAGTGGTCAAAGTGCAACGGAGGATCTACATCGAATGTCGGTAACCAGGTTAGTAGTCTTTTTCATGCATGTACTGTGAAAGAGGGGTTTAAGTTTTGGGTTGTAGGTTAAAAAGTAATTTCTTTACGGTCAAAATCTGCATGCAAGTCTAACCCTAGTTTGCTAGTTTGTAGGGTATTTTTCCCAACAACAGAATTGGCGACCATACTGGGGATAATACTCTTTAGGGTTTATGGATTTATTTAAAGTTTCTGGGTAGTTTAAAGAATAGGTTTTCTGGTTTTCTTTGCCTGTATTTTTCTGTAAGGTCTGAGCTAGTAGGGATCCTGGTTCTTCATACCAATTTTCCCTGACTTTTTCTTGACGGTAGTTGTCGGGACACACATAGGTACACGCAGCCTGCAGAAGGCCTACACGCATGTACCCGCACCCTATCCTCTTATAGCCCGTGTGTGAACTCTAGCTGTAGAGATAGCAGTAGCGTGTAGGAGTTCAAAGAACTTTAGAGGTAGTCCACCTCTTCCCTGTCAGAATTATACATTCTCAGGGGGTTTTCTGGAATCCTGTCTGAGTCTTGTTGGTTCACAGTCCTATCTCAGATTGCTTTTTTCGCTTTGTTATTCCTTGCATTATTTTTTCTTTTCTGTTAGAAAAAACATCCAAGCCTTCAAGGGACCCTGGTTATCAATACCAGAGGCCTCTTCCTCGTCTGGACTGCCTTTTTTCATTTTTTTCTTAGAATTATACATACACACGGCCTGTACAAGATTAGCTCGCGTGTACACGCTTCCTGTTTCAGCTCAACACGCATTTGCACGCGTGTTGTTTTAGTGATAGTAGCGTGCTTGACAGGCTACTTTTTAATCAGGGTGGGGCAGTCATCCCTTCCTTTGATGAGAAGTATTCCTCTCAGGTGTTTGAGTCTAGGGTCAACCAGTCAGTAGGTTAGGTCATCTTACCCTTAGCCTGCTTTTTCTTAGTTGATAGTTGACAGAAAATATAAAAAAAATAAAAAAATATGGTTTTTAGACAAGCGTAAGAGTCTTTGTTTTCTTTATTTCCATTGTGTGTCTTTACTCTGATTCTTTGTGATCTGTGCCTTAAAACAGAATTTGTTTTTCTTGGTTTTGTGCTTGTCAGTATTTTCCCTTTGTTGCTTTACTAGCACTTAAATAAATAAATAAATCTCTTTTCATTTTCTTCTTTGTTTGAAGAGTGTGTTTCTGCATCATTACCTAGGGAGAAGTCTTTCATTTCATAAGTTTTTTTCAGTGCATTTAGAGCATAAGTAGCTCGTAGTCGAGAAAAATTCCTTTAAGTTTGCTGTATAAAATCTTGGAAGAATTAAAAAAGAAAAAAAAATCTTTCTTTGTGAAAAGTTGTTGAAATTTTGCATTTAGTAAAAGTCTTTTTTTTCCATCTTTTTTCATTCGTTTTTGCTTTCGTATTTACACATCATCAGTTTCACTCTCATACCCCTTGAATTAAGAAAAAGTCTTAAAAGCAACGCTAATTTAAAATCAACTAGACTTTTTGTTTGTAGGGTTCACAAACTAGTTCAGGATTAGGGCCTTGGATTAGGTTGGAGAGGAAACTCTCCAAGGCCATTCAAAACCAAACATTAGAGTCTACGATAGGGAGTGTATAAGTCTAGTTTCATGGAAGTTATTTGGGACACCCCTCTAACACAGGGGATAAACATGAGGTCGCGTGCAGAAAGGTAGCGGAGATAACCCCTCCAAAGTCGGACCAATTGTAGTGGAGAACACATATCGAGGGCCTGTTTTGGGATTCCGTCGTTTGCATTTTCCATGGGTATTTGTGGGTCTCGAATCCATTCGAGGTCCTCAGTTGTCTTATGGACCATTTTCTCTCGATACCCTTGACATGTTTCAGGCTTGATACCCTGCTCATTGTGTTCTACCCGACTTTCAACTGTACCCGCCTGGTGACTGTTCGCGTGCTGGCAACCTAGTTGTCAATCTTTTTAGGGACATACACAGGTGACTGCGGGGGTATACCGTGGTACCTAGGACATACATTGGGCCACACTTTGCAGAGTATACCCGGAGGGTGATTTCTTGTTCGATTTGCACTTGCACCAGTAAGTTGCTCTAGTGTTGGTTGCTGTAACTATTCTTCCAAATAGTTTAGTGATTGCTTGTCTTATCTCTTAGGGATTTCTTTTTAGTGTGTTACTTTTGAACGTGTAGAATACATTAGCGTGTCTTGGATCTTCTCACAAAGTGGAGGATCCCGAGCCTCGCCAGTCACGAAGGCTTCTGGGCCTGCAACCGGTTATACTGGAGCCACCCTCGCCACCATTAAGGCAGAAGCTATACCAACAAGGGTCTTTCGAAGCGACCGAGTTACAAACCTTTGTGCCCAAACAACTCCCGGAGGAATCAACCACCAATATTGGCTCGGTTGAAACCCCAAACACTAATATCTGGGCATATCTTACTGTACCAATCCAATTTCACGAATGCCAGACAATGCCTCACACAGCTATGGAAATAAACGTTGTTACTTCATCTGGGAATTCTTCCATTCCCACCATAGTTGCTACCATAGGAGAATCATCTCCTAACTTACCGTCGTCGGTCTGAGCCACCATGGTATCGGCCACAACTACGTCGCATAGTGGACTGAACCCGTCTATGGCGGCGGCCACAACCCCTTTCACACCTAGTGCGACAGGCCCTCCATTCTCATATGGTATGCCTAGTTCGGGTACAAATCCTGCACTCACTTACTCCACTTTACAGACTTTGGCTCTGGGGGCAGGGAGCTCTAACGCTCCTCTGCAAGGTCAACTAGGGGGCACTCCTGTCCCTTTTAATGCGTTTCCTTACAAAGGAGGTCATATCCCTCCTTCGTCCCCTTCGCTTGGTGGTCCGCATCAACAGTCCTCCAGGCAGCCTGCACACACTAGTTTATTTGGAGCAGGGAGTCAAGGAACACCTACGCATAGTATGCTGGTAGGTTCGACACCATTTGTTTGGAACAGGACGTTTGGTAACAACACTCTCTCATCCACCGCTTTCCCATCTAGGGGAAATCCCATTTTTGGACAATCTACTTCGACGCAGGGTACTATTCCTGCGTCGGGGGCACATATGGTAGGACCTTGAAACTCAGGACAAGGATTTGTTCCCTCCTCTAGAATGTCATTCTGGGGTAGTTCTTTCCACAGCCAATGGAACCCTAGATAGACCACTATGCCTCTCCCATCGGGACCGGCATGGGGTAATCCTTCCCAAAGTCCTTCGAACATGATGCATGCCCAACACCCCATGTCCTTTATGGGAAATCAGCCAATGATGTCTCCACAGATGTAAAATCCTTACGATGGTCAGGGCCATGGTTTCTACTAGAATCTGGGCTAGCAGCCAAACTTTTCCTGGCAACCTGGTGCCAGTCAAACTCTAGGACCCTTTTTCCCAGGTTATCAGCAGCAACCCAAACTACCATTCCTGGAGACGTTACACTTGCCATAATTGACAAGGTTGTTAAATGATCCTATTTGTCATGATCCACGTTGGCCTCCTATGCCAACGAAGTTGCCTTCGGACATTCCAAAGATCGAGGCCAAGCCTAATGAAGATCCAGGTGATCATGTGACTACCTTCCATCTTTGGTGTTCATCTAACTCATTAAAAGATGACTCCGTACAATTGCGATTGTTTCAACGCACTCTTATCAGGAGTGCCGCGAAATGGTACATCGAGCTCGATCGCTCACGATACTCTTCTTTTAGTGAACTAGCGATGGCCTTCCTTAACCATTTCCAGTTACCTATGAGATACGATGCTGGAACATAATTTCTCGTCAATTTCGAACAGACAACATCAGACCATATCTCTGATCATATCTGAGAGTGGAGACGCCGGAAGAGTCTAATCAAAGTACTAGTCCCACTAGCATTCCTGCTTGAGTGGTTCCTTAAGTCTCTTGTCCCACAATTATCCAAATACGTCGCAACTTTCAGAGTTTTCTCCGAATAAGATGCCATCATGAGGGCTCAACAATTTGAGCTCATCTATTCTCAATCGGGTTTATTATACAACATCCTGCTGGATGCACCACGGTCGATACTAGATAAAACTAGACAGAGAGCTGGACCACATGTCGATGGTATTGTTGGTTCATCACAAACCAATCTCATTGAGCAATTGACAAAACAATTGCAACAATTATCTATACAACACTCAACGGCCATCCAGACTACTGCTTTGGTTGCTCCTCCTAACCAAACGTCGGAAGTACACTCCATGCAGTTGACTAACCCAAAGGCTACCCAACAGCCTGAAGGTAAGAAAAAACAACAAAATAAGGGTAAGGGGGATAAAAAACCCACTGATAATGCTGGCAGGGACACCACGGAAAAATGGAAGGTGAGGTATCCGTGCAACTTGTGTGCGGAAGACCACCCGACCCATCTTTTTCCTCGACTTGTAGAGGCCCAAAAGTTTGTCACACAACAACAACAAGCAGTGTTGACTAATCCCTTTCAACATGGGAAACATTTAACTCAAGCCTCTACAAGAACAGAAGGGGGCAGCCAAGAAGCTTGCCTTCCTCCAAACAATCCCTCAGTCATGAACATATATATGGTTAAGGGTGATTCTTTCATAACGACTAGAGAGCAAGACTATAGTAAGCCAAGCGCTTCTGAGAAGGGTAAAGAAGTTGACCTCCNCATAACCCAAATTCAAGGGCCACCTAGAATTACTCTGTGGTGGAGGATTTATCACAAACCCCTTGTGCGATGTTTTCTTTGGAGGTCCTCCAAAGTTTCCCTACTCAGAGGAAAGCCTTGTTAAATTCTTTGGGCTCTACTGAGACTTGTAATCTGGGTACCATCATGTTAGATACAACCGACTTAAAACCTCGTCTTCCTTACCACGTAGCATTTCAGATAGTAGTGGCTCAACCCACAAAAACGTTTACACTGAATATCTTTCGCATGATGGTCGACGAGGGTGCCTCGACATGCGTTATGTCGTTAGCATGCTGGAAGGCCATTGGACATCCCACTTTGTCTCCATCACCTACTCTCCTCACTACGTTCGACGGTTGTTCTTTCCGACCACATGGCATCGTTCCTTCTTTCCCTGTGCAGTTAGGAGGGAAAACTATGTGTGTCGAAGTAGAGGTAGTCGATTCTCCCCTCGACTATAAAATCTTGTTAGGTCGGAGTTGGAATTATGCTATGCAAGCTGTGGTTGCTACAGTTTTATGATTCTTGTTGTTTCCACATGAAGGCCGGATAGTGACCATTGATCAACTGTCCTTCTCCAGACCCGACCCAGATTTGGGGGCATCCATGGTCCCAATGATAGATAATCCTCAACCAGGTGTTGTTAACGTAGGATTTGGTTTGTGCCCATCCTTGATGGGTACCTTCGATTATCCACCTCCTCACAACAATGTCAATTTTATATCTAATCACCATAAGGTTGAGATTTTTCAAGTTTCGTCGTTCCGCACGACTTAATTTGAGGATCCTTGGATTATTCCTTCCCCATCAACCACGATGGATGAGACAGGGCACTCAGGCATGTCCATGCCCTTGTCAGCCACTGAAGTAGCGTACTCTTTAGTCCAGCAAGCTTCAGCTAACCCTGATCCAACTCCCGCATAAGAGTTGGATCCACTTCTAGAGCCTATTTGGGCTCAAGGTTCTCTTACTAACGTCGATTCGTTAGACCTAGTCTTGCCTTCTGACGAAGAAGTAATCGAAGCAATGACTAGTTCGGACAAACCTTGGGAGGATCTTCATCATAGATCCTACCTTCTCCCAGAGTTAAGATGAATCGACGCAGGAGAATTCATCATTACCATGACGGGAGATCAACCATGTCCTATTAACCTCTTAGATACACAGGAAATTTATGATAAGGGCAATATGGCGACTATCACTGAAACCATACCCATCAACATCTCCCAAAACCCTGGCATCATGGTGAATGTCTTAGTCGGAGCAGGTTGGTCCCCCGAAGAGATTCAAATTTACACGGATCTTTTCAAAGAATTCCGCGATGTTTTTGCCTGGTCTTATGAGGAAATGCCAGGTATCGATCCAAAAATAGTTGAACATGAAATCACAACGTATCCTGATGCCAAGACTGTTCGACAAAAAATTCGTCCAGTCAATCCTAAGAAAGAAACAACCATCAAGATTGAGGTTGATAAATTGGTAAAGGCAGATTTCATTTATCCTATTCATTTGACTCAATGAGTGTCAAACCCTGTGCAGGTCAATAAAAAACAGGGCACGATTCGTGTATGTACCGATTTTCATGATTTGAAAAAGGCATGTCCCAATGATAATTTTCCAACACCATTCATTGACTAGATCATTGATGAATGTGTCGGCTGTGAAGCCTTTTCATTCATGGATGGTTTTTTGGGATATAATCAAATCCAAATCAAACCTAAAGACCAACACAAAACGACATTCATTTGTCCATGGGGTACATTCGTGTATCGTAAGATGCCTTTTGGCCTTAAAAATGCTGGAGCCACTTTCCAGTGGGCCATGTCTTTTTCTTTTCATGACCTCAAACATATAGTCGAGGCCTATTTAGATGATTTAGCATCAATTTCTCGCAAACGAATAGATCATCCCACGCACCTTAGACTAATCTTCGAACGTTGTCGCTACTTCAGGATTCGCTTGAATCCAAACAAGTGCAAGTTCTGTGTAACGTCGAGACGTTTGTTAGGTTTCATCATGTCAACAACAAGGATCATGGTCGATCCTCTTAAGGTGGAGGCAATAATCCAGTTGCCTCCCCCACGCACAATCTTACAACTTCAGAGTCTACAAGGCAAGGCGAACTTCTTACGACGCTTCATCGCCAACTATGCCGAAATCACCAAGGGCTTTATGAATTTACTAAAGAAAGACGTTTCTTTTTTTTGGAACGAAGTTGCTCAACGATCTTTCGACACATTAAAACATGCCCTCACAACCGCACCTCTTCTACGGCCACCTAACTATAAAAAATATTTCTTATTATATATGGTTGCCACAGAGTCAACCATAGGCATGGTTTTAGTGCAGGAAGATGATTCATTCTTAGAATACATGATCTATTACCTGAGATGAGGCCTCATAGGACCGGAACTCAATTATTCTCATATCGAAAAACTTGCGTTGGCAGCAGTTCATGCTGTTCAATGGTTCTGTCACTGTGTTCTGTTTCGTAAGACCACCATTATTACTGTCATGAATCCATTCTAGTACATTTTGACATGGCAAGTTATAGGTGGAAAAATTAGTAGATGGATATTCATCCTCTAATAATTTGACTTATACTTCGTTTCAGCAAAGTCCAAGATGTCATTGGTCTTCGCAGATCTTATTTTGGAACTTCCGGTTGAGTGAGGTGATGTTGTGCCTGAGGAATCGCCTATCCAAAGGGATATGTTTTTGATTGAATCTTCAGACCCCTGGTATGGAGATATACTTATCTATCTCCAAAATTTGAAGTGCCCCACCTCTACTTCTCGTGACGAGCATCGGCGAATACTCCATCAGGCTAAGAATTATCTCATACTCGATGATACGTTGTATCGGAGAGGTGTAGACTGCATCTTGCGGCGATGTCTCACTCATGAGGAGGCCATCATAGTTCTCAACGATTTCCATACTGGAGTTTGTGGTGGTCATTTATCTGGGTTGGCAACAACCCAAAATATTTTACGAGCAGGTTACTTCTGGTCCACACTGATCAAAGATTGTATCGAATCAGTCAAGAAGTGCCATCCGTGCCAAATCTTCTCTCGAAATCTGAGGGCACATCCTGCTCCCATGTTTCCTGTCATCATAATTGGTCCCTTCACTAAGTGGGGGATTGATTACACTACATGCAACCCCCCGTCAACAAGGGGGCATTTCTATATCATTGTAGCTATTGACTACTTCACTAAGTGGGTTGAAGCTATGCCAACGTTTAAAGATGATGGAGAGACTGCAGCTCTCTTCTTATTCAACTAGATCATAGCAAGGTTCGACATCCCGAGAGAGATTGTCACTAACCATGGCAGTCACTTTCAAAACCAAATGATGACTGAATTAACATCAAATCTTGGATTACGACAGGAACATTCATCACCTTACTACCCCCAAGCCAATGGGAAGGTGGAAGATGTAAACAAAACTCTTAAGAAAATTCTACAGCGAACTATCAACTTAGCCAAGTCAAAATGGAATTTGATGTTATACTCGGCATTATGGACTTACCGAACATCTGTTAAGACTGCAAATGGTTTCTCACCTTTTCAACTCGTTTACGGGCTGGAGGCAGTCTTGCCCATAGAATGTCAAATCCCATCTTTGAAATTGGTAGTACAGTTATTTCCAGACACTTCTCCACTTGAAGAAAGGTTAGTATACCTTGAGCAACTTGATGAGCAGCGTCGTGATGTGGCCCTGGCCAACGAGGCTCACAAACATAAGGTCAAGTGTCAATATGATAGGTTCGTTCGTCCTCGAATTTTTTCTGAAGGCGACCTTGTCCTGGTCTATGACCAAGACAAGGACCCCCTGGGGGCAGGAAAGTTTAAACCCATGTGGTTCGGACCCTTCATTATCAAAGAGGTATTAAAAAGGGGTGCTTATCGTTTGGTTGATTTTAAAGGGAATGCGTTGGCAGAGCCTAGAAATGGGCTCTACCTCAAGAAGTATTACTCATAGATAGGTCACTGTGGGTAACTTTTTGTAACATATGTATAGTCTTTGTACTATTACTTTTTAAGTTTCTTTTAAAGTGTTATGGACGTGTCATTGATGTTATCTTTCATCAATATGGCATATGTCAAGTAAGTCTGAAGTGTTCATTGGGTATGCAGATGGTGCTAGTCGACACACGTGGAGGCTTGCCTCCACAGCCTGGGTAATCTTTACGCCCCAGGGTTAGTTGTTATCTTCTGGAGGTATATGCTTAGGTGACACCACAAATAATGTCACCGAGTATAGTACAGTTATTGAGTTTCTTCATGACGCCTTGTCATTAGGTATCTCTCATCTCCGGGTCTATCTTGACGCTCAACTAGCTGTGTTGCAGCTAAACAGAGTATACCGGGTTCATGATCCAAATTTACACCGACGATTCCTTAGGGTACGTCTCTTAGAACGAATCTTTTATTATATTACATATTTTCATTTTCCTGGGAGATTAAACCAAATCACAGATACTCTAGCTAATCAAATTTTAGATTGGCATCTTGCCCACATATAAAACGAACATGGACATAAACATGTAAATACATTTTTTCACACATAATCCATAAGACACAAAAAAGATAAAAACCATATATAAACATCATAAAATACTCAGAGTACATAGATGGATGCAAGCACCTCAAAAATGGGAACAGTAATGAGTTATCGGGCTTATGCCCTCAAAAAATATATACAACAAGGTGCTCGTGGCACATAAAAAGTATAAAGTTTGTTCAGGGCCTATGGGCCCTATTATAATCATCTACAGCACAGGCTAAATTCCTAAACAATCGGACCCATGTTCGAGGTGCCCCCACAACATGAGGCTACATGGATGGCGGCAGGTCCTCTATCTCTGCCATCGGGACTGTGCGAGTGAGCACAATAAAGTTCCGCTCAACTCTTCTAAGGACCCTCTCAGCCTCTCCGACTGGGAGGTTCCCTACTACTGATGCTCCCCCAGTGGCGGCAGTCGCAGCTTCCGGCCATGGACGACGCCTGTTCCATGGATAGTCGGCAGGTCGCACGGGTCCCACATCTACATGCAACAAACGTATACCCGTCAAATACTATGGCATACAAAAAAATGATATAAATAACAAAAAGACATAAAAATTACATATTCAAACAAAAAAACTATAAAGGTGGAGACGTACCCATCTCCCCTCGCTCCTCACCAAAAGGCATGGGTATCTCTGGATCTCTAGAGAAATCTATCCCTGCATACAGGTAGTCCTCGATAATAGGGATCTGTTGTGACAACCAAGCAAAGAAGTTGTCATTGAAGGACTCAATGGTCCTTCCACCACCCTGTCGCGGAAGTAACACTGCCCATCTACACACTACAAGGAAAGAGGCCATATGTCCTCGTACTACAACCCGAGGACTGAAGCTCGAAACTCTCTCAAAAAAGAACGAACACAAGATGGTCCCGAACTCGAATTTCCTCTGTGTCTGTTGTCGGAAATATTTCAATTGCCTCTTCATGCACTCAAGCAGTGTGGTACTCCAATAAAAAATTTGTGCATTCATGCACTGAATAGCACAGTTAATCTGTGCGCGCGAAGCCTGATGCATGTTTGTTGAGCCGGTAATCTGCCCAATCAGTAACAAGATAGTCTGTAGCGCTAAGTTGGTAATATTGCTAATGGGTACCTGGGAACCTGCACGTTTGGTCCCAAACTCACAGTGCTCAGCTATCAACTCCGAGATCTTGCTCAGCCCTGCAAGAAAATTCTGAAAGTTGACTGGTTCCCCTGTCCTTAAGAGGCCAGTCAGAAAGTAAATATCCTCGGTGGTGGGCACCAATGATTGCCCCTCGAGCATAAAGGCCTCTGCATCAATATGCCAGTAATCAATCAAGTCATTCAGTAGCCTTGGTTGCACGCGCATAAATGGACATAGGAAGAATTTGAGTAAACTACATTGCATTAATATGGCCACAGCATGCGGGTCTGCAGCAACCAACTCACTGATTTCCTCATGTTCCCTCTCCCTCCACTGGACATACATCCTGCCAACACAACAAGGTAAAGGAGGGTCAATACTTCTTTTTTTTTACTTTTTCATCAAAAAGGGGGGTACACACGGTCTATATAGGTGACATTTGCGTGTACATGCGGGTAGACTTCACTCCGCCCGCGTGTACCTAGGGCCGACCTTTTTAAGGTCGACACCCACCCAAAAAATAAACTAAATGACTAAATTGAAGTATTGAATAGCTAGATAAGGGAGTTTGTACTTACTTGGTCCAAGCAGAAGTTCGTTTCGTCCACTGTAGCTCCCGAAATCACTATCTTTGGAAAAGGGGGTCTTTTGGCTCCAGAGTCAATTTCCAAATCAGCAATGGTGATAATGAGTTGCTAACTTCTATTTATAGACTTTTTGGCCTCTTTTTGTCACTTTTTTGGCCCCCCTTATCAGTTTCTTTATACCAAAAACCATTTAGAGTGATACAGGAGTTATATGGGAGGGATTTGATCAGGTATTGGGACAGTTGTTTTTTGAGTTTCGAAAAAATATTGACGGTCCATAATTTTATTTTTTTTTGAAAAATCAACTTGAGCATATAGGATAGGATACCACCCCAACTTTTGCATCTCATTGCCTTTTTCTTATTCTATAGGATTGATCCCATCAGACTGTGACACAGAACCGTCATATCTGATCTAGAAGTGTCGCGACTTGGTGGTAGAGCTTACCAGAACATGGATGCCCTAGGTAGGTCCTGGTTGCATTATGGTGTCCATGTCATTCCTAAAAACACTGTAGGCTTGGGAGTCTGTATAATTCTTTCCTGAATATGAGTTTGAGCCTCATTTGCATGAGTCTTTTTTACTCTTTGTCTCACCCCCAGGACTCCCAAAAAATAACGGGTCTCCTTTTAAGCCCTTTTCAGACCCTCTAAACATGAAAAGATTGTCGAGCAATCTTGTGGCCTTTCATGCTCGTTAAACTGAAATTTGAAGTCATGTCTGTCGGGCGGTAGTTTACCCCTTTTTTGGTTTGGATGGTCAACTGTACGAACAAAGGTATACTCTATCGAATTCCCATTCTTTAGAAGAGTACTCTTAGGTATAATTTTATTCCTTTTTCGGGCTTGAGGGACTAAATTTACGAAAAAGAAACCCCCACGGAGTCCATAGTTAAGCTCTTTTCAGACTCCCTAAAATTGAAAACATCGTCGAGTGACCTTATTCTTTCACACTCATTAAATTGGTCCAGAAGAATATTCCTGACGGAGTCCATAGTTAAGATTTTTTCAGACTCCTTAAAAGTGAAAAAATAGCCGAGTGATCTTGTCCTTATCACACTCGTTAAAATGGTTTTGAATTGACGTCTAATCGGTGCTAGTTTATCCCTTTTTCGAACCGACTAGATGATTGTCGAAAAATGTACCCCAACAGAGTCTCCTTTTATGCTTTTTAAGACTCTCTAAATATGAAAAACCACCGAGATTACCTTCTCTGGGCTCGTTAAACTTACATCGAAGGATGTTACCATTGTGTGTTCTATCAACCGCATTTGCATACCTTATCCACTAGCCTTGTGACAGTTTTCTTCTGCGTCTTAACACCTTTGGTCGCAGGAGGATTTTTCCCGAGTATCATTTTACCAGAACATCAATCTTGTCCTTGTGCCTTGAGCTTGTATGTTTACAGTACTTGTTCCTCCATTGTAACGTAATATCCCTTTATTATTTTTCAAAAATTATCAAAAAGAACAAAAAAATCAAATATACCCCAAAAAGAGGATGGGAAAAGTATTTTCTTTATTGGCATTATAATGAGTCGCCCTTGGATAAAGCACATCTGTTCATTTGATCATCAGACTATGGGATGTACTACGACCTTAGGAATCCTTTCTCGCTATATAGAGTTGTGTCCTCCACCATTTGGTTACTCTTCCAAACATATGGAGAGTTTTCGTTGCCTCCTGCTTCGTAGACTTATGATTAACATATATGCTATCTGAGTCTTATCACTTGTCGTGCTATTGTCCAAGGGAACTTTGTCACTAAGCCTGATTCGGCCCCTCTGCAATATGTCTATTTTCTGCATACCCGACCATCCTGAACATCCAATCAAGTCCTTGTTCGAAATCATTGAAGCCTTCAGTCCGATCATCAAGATTATCAAGTCCATAACCGATGAGCCATCGAAGACCTCTGGGTAGTGCAGTTGTACACTCATATTACACTCCTACCCTAGTTTTAGAAGATTTTGAAGTTGTTTCTTGAGCTCTGAAGTACAACCATCAGGCCGAATCATCTTCTGGAAGATGGGTACTCTATATGTCTATCTTTCTGATTTCGAGATGTAGCTCCGCTGTGTATTATTCACAGCTACTCTTTATAGTTATTTGACATGGATCTACAATGTATTTGATTGGTATCCATGGTTCTATTTTTTCCCGAGCATGGGTATGCCTGCCTCGGTGAGACATTTGTTATTTTGCAGATGACACCTCCTGGTTCCTGATCCTTGGGCTCACTCGTTCCGCACGTCAGTAAAAATTGGTAATGTATTTTGGCCATCAGATGCTCTTCTGACTTCACACATTAGGGGGCATCTGTTATAACCCTAAATTGCACCACACATGCTTACCTGGCATCAATCCAACTCATATCCCTTCTTTTCCAAAACTCTACTGAACAACTCTTTGAAAATCCTCTTGTGTCAAGGCCCACGCACCCTAACCCATTAATGCATGCGTTTTCACACTGGCTGACCCACTACATCCCGTGTGTACCTAACAAAGCATGAAAAAAGGAAAGTTTCCGATGGAGAAAAAAGCTATGGGTCAGTTAACTAAAACTCTTGTCCATGCAAGGATGAGGGTTCGTCCAAAACCCTAGCTCCTTCTAGCCTATAAAAGAAGGGGTAGGGGTACCATTTGGAGGAGGAAAAAATATAGCGAAGAAACTCTGCCCATTTACGTAATCCATTGTCCCAACCCTTTAGCCTTTCCTCATGCCAAAGGAGATTTAACACAAAGCAATTGGAGGACAGAAGAAGAGGAGCCCAGGATCAGGTTCAAGGAGTGGTGGTCAGTCTCAGCATTGATTGTAAGTTGATTCATTTTCAAAATAATAAAATAATACTTTTCCCGTCCCAATGCATGAATTATCTATGGTTTGGTTAATTTATGATTGATTTCTAACCCTTGAATAGAGAAGTAGCGTGCATGCATAGTTGTTATTTGTCTTGATTGCAGGTTATCTGTGGAAGGAGAAGCGCAAGCAAGTGGTCAAAGCACAACGAAGGATCTACATTGAACGTCGGTAACCAGGTTAGTAGTCTTTTTCATGCATGTACTATGAAAGAGAGGTTTAAGTTTTGGGTTGTAGGTTAAAAAGTAATTTCTTTATGGTCAAAATCTGCATGCAAGTATGACCCTAGTTTGCTAGTCCGTAGGGTATTTTTCCCAACAACACCCATGTGATTAGTGAGATAAAGCCTAAAGGCTCTGCCCAACTCAAGGTAGTTTTAGGGAAATAAGGAGGTGAAAACAACAACCAAGGAAGGGTTGCTTCATAGACTGGAAAATATGGGTTTTAATTTTTATGTCATTTATTGTTTTATGACAGTGGTCTCTATGGAGTTTGGGCAACAAGTTTTATTTTGGACAACATGTTTCATTTTGGACAACAGGTCATATTTTGGATATAAGAGTATTAGTCTGAATTATTTTCAAGTTTTATGAGCTAAAATTGTCAAAGGAAAATATGTTTTGAAGGGAGACACGAGGGTTGTGTTTGCTTAACAAATGGATTATGTTATGATGTGATGATAATGGATTATGTTATGATGGGATGATTGTTATTCACTAAAGGAGTCACAAGGGGGTCCCATCTATTAGTTATTATCTAATTATGACCCTATTATGATTATTACTTTTCCCCCCTTCCTTAACTAACGTTAGTTAAGGCTTTATGTTAGCTTAACTAATAAGTTAGTTCAACTACTCTAACATATTCTAAATTGTTAAAAGTTGAACTAAGGGGACGAACAAGAGGAGGATAGAAGCACAAAGCATGGTAAGGTTGTCTCTTTGAATTATGTTGAGATAGTTTAGTTTTCATTCATTCATATATTAATCATAGCCTAATTCTATTTTGTGATAGTAGGGTGTTATTGTAGACAACAACATTCAGGGCTGAATCAAATCATTCAGACACTTGTTCTTCATAGGTGTTGATGTATCTATGATAGTCTATGTAGACTTGTATGTTTGTGAATTAACTTTCATGACTGATAAAGGCTATTGTGCAAAGTCGAGTGGGAAGCAATATGTGGCATGCTGATCCAACTTTTAGAATTTAGTTTAAGTTTTCTGTCATAGGTCCTTTTGTATGTTCCATAGGGGATTTCTATGTTTGAATTTGGTCCAAGATTTTTGTGTGAAGTTTTGTAAAGACAATGACTCTTTTGTGAATTGGAATGAAATAAAGGATTGATTTATGTCTCATCTACATTGATTATGATCTTGGTGTCTTTAATTTTGTTCTTTCATTTATTTCAGCAATTGATATTTTCATAAAAGTACATAAAAAGTGAATTTCCAATAATCTTTTTGTTGATAAAAGACTAGCCTAAGCACTTGTAATTAATACTTGTGAGTTAGGATATATATTTTTGTTGGCTATAAAGTCTGAAAATGCTTTAGTAAGATCAATTCATATCTTTTCCTCAACACAACGTTCTCCAAAAACTTGGTCGAGGGCCAACAATCCCCCAACACTCACCTATGACTTGTCCCAAGTCACTTTGATCTGGGAAACACTACTTCGAAGGCATCGATCTTCGCTTGAGATTCCTCAACTTGCTCATTTGCTAGAGCCTTCTGCTCGACGAGCTCTTGAATGAATTGTTCGATGACAGGCCCTTCCAGGTGTTGTTCCAATGTGGTGACCACCTATTTCAACTGTGATCCTTGCCCCTCGATCTCTTCAAAGAGGGTTCATGCTTCATCCTGCACTGGCTGGATTCGATGTGTCACCTCCATCACTCTTCTCTAGATAACAATGAACTATTGTTGAATTGCAGGTTGCTCCTACGATCTCTTTGTATTCTCAATGGTCATAAGTTGGTTCAGCTATGCGTGCACTGTCGATGCCTATTGCTTCACCTCCTGGAGATGTGCCTCCAATATTCTCATCTTTGGTTCTTATGTAAGGTGATCATAGGTTTGTGCACTTTGGTTACTTAGTTTCTTGCATTCTGAGGCCAATTCCTTGATTCTTTCGACTGCACTCCTGGAAGTTTCTTCTCTTTGATATCGCACTTCTTGTGGAGTGCTCAGCACTGCTTGGAGTTCCATCTCTGCGACTCTTGCTTAAAGCTACTGAATGGATTCAACGAGCTTCCAAAATTCTCTTTCATCTATCTCTTCTTCCATAAGAGTCAATCCTGGCAGATAGAGAAGTGCTCTAGTTACTGCTTCTCTAACCCCAATCTACTCTGTGATCAGTTGTTCTTTTTCTTTCTGGATATTCTCTCTATCCTCTTCAAACTTTTCTCTAAGGTCATCTTTCTCTTGTTGCAAAACCCGATGTTGCTCTAAGGCTTCCTCCTTTGCTTGCTTCAATGCCTCTGTGGCCTGCTCTTTTTCTTCTTGTATATGTCGAAGGTTAGCCTCTATCACATATGATATTCTGCGTAGTTGGGTGGGCTCATCACCCAACTATACATCTTCTGATGATGATGGTGCAGTAGACACTACATGGATCGAATAGATATCTTGTTGTACCCCCTTCAACTTGGCCTCGATTATGTCATACATTGTCTCCTTCTTTTCTTTGTTTCACTACAAAATATCCTCTGAAGTATCTACTACAACTGCAATGATGAGATCAATATCATCCACTATGAGTACATTCTATGACTGAGGCATATTGGCTCATGACTTCTTTCGTGCTGAGGGTTTCTTTGGAGAAATCTTCCTTTTCTTCAATTTCTCAACCTCCGTAAGGGGAAACTTCGACGATGTCACTTTGTCCTCTTCTTTCTTGTATTCTTCTCCTCCCTCTTCTTGATTTACTTTCTCACTTCCTCCTCCTCCAGGTGAGTTAGGCGCATTTTCCTCCGATGCATTGTTTATTTCCTGAACTTATTCCTTTTTCTTCTTCTTCTTAGTGCTACTCGGTCCATCACACTTAGTCCTGGTGACCACAAGACTTTCGATGAGGTCGAGGTCAGAGAGTTCTGCATCTCCAACTGGTACAAGGAATTTTGCAGGCCATTCCTTGGTTATCTCCTCCATATCTTCCTCAGTCAACTAATAATACGACTGCAACTCCTCCTTGTTTTTGTCCCCACGCACGATGATATATATGAAGTGTCAGTCTGCGTGGAACTTCGCAAGTGGCCTGAACCTATGGAGTGTATTCAGCGTCATATAGGGGAAGGATTAAATGGCTCACATGAGTTGTAAGTAGTAAGTGTGGAATCCAGCGTTCGACTACCACTTCTTCGCCATATCACTTGAATACCACAAGGTGGTGAACCTTGCGTCCAGTGGTTCAGATGGTTCGACTTCAGGGAATGTCGCTCCCTCGGGCATCTCCCAAGAGAAAAATGCTATGAGTATGAGTAACCATCTAAAGTGGAATTCATAGCCTTGGTCCTATGCTTCGCGATATTCCTTCTCTAACTTGTTGACCAGGTAGCTCACCCAATTCATCTGCATCCCTTCAAAAGCACTTCCAAGCGAGGTTGATGACAAACCCCGTGACTTGCGTTGGTCGGTTCTTCCTGACGAGCTTACCAGCGATCAACTGGAAAGATAGGCACACTACGCCATATTGGATGGAGGCTACCTTGAGGCCTCTCTTCCCCTTCTCCACATCTCCATACATTTCCTTTATTCACTGCACCAGGGTGTGATCTGCAGCCTTCCCTGGATAGAACTGGTGAGGGTGTGGTCCATGCATTCTCAATCCAGTGGTCATGTGGATCAACATCGGATCCACAGTCACACGTCTATCCAACCAGAGATAACCTCCATGGTAGCATGACAGGAGGATTTTAAAACACACATTAACCTCTTGCTGTCTGCCGAAGTGGGGTATCTTCATAACATTAAGGATAGTGGACCTCGAAATCTCCTTGATCCTCGACTTGTGGGCTATCTTTGGCTTCTTCCCCGTTGTCTTTTTCAAGTACCTATGCAGTGCGAGCATCGCATAATTATTTCTATCTCCTAGGTTAAAGTCATTGATCTTAAGATCAGGGATAAGTCCTAGCTACGGTCCTACTCCATGTATCCCCTTAGGGAGGTACGTAGTGATGAGTGTGTATTTGAAATATCTCAGGATGCTATCATGACTAATCATGCTATCCAGAGGCGGGATGTAGTTGGGTAAGACCGATGGGATGATTTCGTGTTCGCCAGGTCGTTGTGGTGCTTTCTTCTCTTCTCTGTCGTGGTTTGGGATGGTCCAGATCGACTGGATCGACGTGAAGTCGAGTGATATACTTGAAATCTGGCCATCGACGAGGCTTGTACTCCTGCGGAAATGAACTTCTCAGCCATAAGGTCTATTAGTATCTCCTCCACAGACTTCTCTACTGTGCTACGTTCGCCTGACATACACGCTCGTGGTAAATTATCTTAGGTAGGAAAACGGGTGCTCAAGGTAAGAAAAATGATTGTCAAGGTCTCAAAATCACAACGCGATAGAAATCAGTTCTCTGTTAGCTCAAATAATCACAATTTACAAAAGTGTCCCTAGTGAGGCATTCAACGGATTAAATAAACAACATCGTAACAGATTCCTCCAATGGGTCAAAATGACTTAATCAATACGGTTCCATCCATTATGGCAAAGTCCCAATGGTCCAATGGTGATCTTTTCCACTATAATTTTGTTTCTATCCATTCTAGAGCATCGTTCTAATGGTCGGGACACCTCCAACGGTCATATAGCTTTGTAATGGCAAAGTGCTAGTCTGTGTTGTTCTTCTATTCTGACGATGTTCAATTTCTGCAAGCCTTCCTTCTATGAAGTCCTCTCTGGAGCTTCCTGCAATTTTTCTAACTTTGCTTTCTTCTTAATCAACGTTTCGACCTTCTTTCCTGTGATTTGAGTTTCTAGATTCCTCTTTCCATTCGTACTATTATAGTCTCTTAGCATATTAACATTGCACTATTGATGTTCTCTCAAACGTTTCACATGCAATATATCTTCTCTTACTACTTCTGGGGTATGTTCTCTTTTATCCTACATGGATAGATTCTTTAAGCTTTCTTATGTTCTTTCAACTTCGACATCTAAGTCATTGGCCCTCAATTGCTTCGACTTGTCCTCTTGTTCTTGTACTAGTCTCTCTATTTTCTCGGCTATGAAGTCCCTTAATTATTTCTTTTTCTATTCTATGTCCTCCTCTTCTTCCTTCCTTCAGATCTGATCTTTCTCAATCTAGGTCTTTCCTAACAAAAGTGAAAAAGGATCGTTGTTCTCAACAAACTTAATGACCTCAAATTCTTCTTCAGACGATGCTCCATGAGAAATCATAGGTATATGAGTAATATGATTAAGTCTTCCACATAGGGTTATCATCTTTACTTTAAACAACCCAATCCCTCCTAATGAAGGAATCATAGCAGGCTTTCCCAAAATTTCCCAAGTGCTTTCTGTCATAATATTCACCTATGTTTCCTCATCCAAGACATAGTTTATGTCGAAGTCTCCTATTCTTGTTTCTATGCACTACTTTTCTTTTAAGATATATGGTAAATCGATGTCTCTATAATCATTTAATGTTTCTTTTAGCTGTAATAACATAGTCTATGATTTTGTCTGATTCTCTAACATATCCTTAGTTTCTTGACCTTCTTCATGGTTTTCTTGTCTCAAGTTCATCTTCTCAACTTTAGAAACCATTCTAGGAAAATCCAAAACCTCATGATCAATAGCTTTACAACAAATACAAATAGGACCTCTACCATGGCATTCCTTAGCAAGATGTCTTCGTCTTCTGCAACTATAGCAAAGTGTCAATCCTTTATTTCTCTTAAACAATCCCCAACCTTTCTTGTACTGCACACTGGGATCATAGTGATGGACCTGCAATCTGCAAAAATTCTTTCTAGGGTCCTGCATCCACTTGTTAGTCCAAAACGTCTTTCTATACATAGGAATAATATATCTTCCACTATCTCTATCAGATCTATTCATATCGAATCTTCTTTCTTCTAGTTGTGCCCTAGTTTTGAGACTAGGACCAAATATATCAAACATACCTAGATCCATACTTTCAAAGAAAATATTTCCACTTATCTTACCTTTACCATAGCATAAATCTTTAAGATCTTACCTCTTTCCTCATATCGGGCTTCCTTCTCTTAGAATAGAGCTTCGCAAGTCAAGTAGAATACTGTGCACTACAAAAACAAATCTATGCACAAAGCTTTCTCTTTTCTTTAGTTCCCATCAATCAAAGTTTTAGTTCCCGGCAACAAAACCATTTTTTGGCACAGGGGCATACCCAGGGTTCAATGCTAACAATGCACCAACAAGCCCTAACTACTGGCCCTTTCGGCAACACCTACGAATCAGGTTCAGTCACACCTAAAGTAGAAATAGGAGGTTGCAGGACACAGGTGTCTACAACCATAGGAAATGCAAGGGGATTCAAAGGAACAACACATATAGATCTAGCTATTATTTATCTCCTTTAGGCCTACTGCGCAAACTATGTCTCAGATCTAACTGAATGATGTAATAAAATAATAACAGAAAGCAAAAGAACACAACATAAATCACACATAACAAAAAGATATATGTGGTTCACCCTCTCCCTAGGGCTACATCCACAGAACTATGTTTCTTGATATTATATGAAAACATACAGTTCTATATGTGCACTTAGCTTGCAGATATCTTTCTCTCTCTTCCTTCTCCCCTCCCTGCACACCCAGCAACATGGTTGATATTCTCACCTAGATGAAGATCTTACAATATAGAATTATTCTCACAACATAATACTCTCCTCACAATCAACAATAATCACTCTCTTAAGTCCCAATGATCGACTTCGAATGAAAAATGACGACCAACCAACCCATCCCAGGTCCTCTACACCTTTATTTATACATTACAATGACAAACGTCTAGGTGTCAAAACCCTAGATCCCAAAACCCTAGGTCTAAAAACCTAGGTCAACTTGACCCACATTTTCAAGGCTTCACCAGCCTGTCTTTCCTTCTTTCCCTCGAGGTGCTCCAAAGAATCCATTGGTGTCTCTTTCGGCGTGTTGAGTTACTCATGTTCTATCTTCCTTGCTGATATGTCTTCCTTGATCTTCTCATTCAACAACTCATTTTCCCTTACTTCGCTCCTTTTCTGCTTCTTTGACCACCTCGACCCAATATCAGTCAATGTGCCTTCTGCGGAGTTCATACTTTGTCTTTCTTCCATAACCAAGGGCCAATAACTACCCTATATAAAATGGGCTCTCAAGCCTATATATACATAACCCTGACACTCATGCTACCCCAAGAGCTCCCCCCAAGTTCCTATGTTAGTTGTAGGAGCCCCACCAACTGGGGGCCCTCCAGGTCTAGGGGGAAGTCGACCAATCATCGCTTCTCCCGCTACATCCGCCTGATGGATTAGAGTCTACCACTCCGTAGGTACACCCACACACTACTCCAAGACCTCCTCATCCTGGATGTGGGCCCACATAGCCTTTGGTACACCTTGAAACACCCGCTCAAAGCGGTGATGCAGGTACTATACCATCACCTCTGCCTCTTCCTATGGCACATGTGCTAGTTGAACAACAACATTATCCCATCTCTACCTCTGCCCCTCCCTTGAGTCTACTGGTGATAGTCATACTGGTCCTCGACGGGTCGACTCCCTGACCATCTCCACCTCTCGGCCTCGGGGTCCCACATATGAAAAACAACACCAAAGGTAGAGTCACCATCCATGTATACATATATAATCATATAATATGCTATCAAAATAATGAAACATAAAAAAAAATACATACCTCAAACATCCCAGTGCTCCCCAAGAGGAAACATCATGTTTGGGGTCATGTTGGTAATCCACACCGACATATGGGTACCACAATATCACCGGTGGAATCTATCGCCACAAGCGTGCCACCGTGGTCATGAAGTAATGGCTACCCTCTCCACCCCCATGTCGAGCCAACACATGGGCCCACCACACCAGTCGTAGCTCTCGTGGCCCTACAGGCTCTAGTAGAATCCTAGGGCACAATAGGGGCACCCTCTCTAGAAACCACGCCACCAAAGTAGACCCAAATGCAAAGTCACCAGAGTCGAATGTATGACACCGATTAATTTTCCCCATCATCCTAGAGTGTAGCATAAGCCCCTAGGAAAAATGGTCCCCATCAAGGATCCTCTCCATGATCCTCAACTAACCTCATGTGATCCACTAAGTCCCAAAGGATCTATAGATACTCACCACCATAGTGGCGATGCACTCTGTCAGGAGGTCCTCAATTGCCTCGATCCTCGTGACCAACCCTGACATCGAGTGTGGCCCTATGAAGTGGCGATATGCCAAGTCACCCACTCTCTCATCCCCCGACAGTTGGGGGTCAACAGGAAGGGCCATCCCATGGAATGGGAGTCTCGTAAAAAATAGACATCCTTGACAGCTGAGAATGTAAGATGATACCCCCTAACGATGAAACACTGCAAATTAGTGCTCCACATGGATATCATATATTTTCCATGCACTATGAGTGCCCACGCACTACTCTATGACCTCCTCATCCTAGATGTGGGCCCACATTATGTGACTGAGGCTTATTGGCTCGTGACTTCTTCCGCATTGAGGGTTTCTTTGGAGAAACCTATCTTTTCTTCGACGTCTCGACCTCTGTAAGGGGATCTTTCAGTGGTGTCACTTATCCCTCTTCTTTCTTGTCTTCTTCTCCTCCATATTCTTGATTCACTTTGTCACCTCCTTCGCCTCCAGTTGAGTCAGGTGTAGTTTCCTCTGATGCGCTGTTTATTTCTTGAACTTCTTCCTTTTTCTTCTTCTTCTTAGTGTTTCTCGGTCCATCCCACTCATTCCTTGTGACCACAGGAATTTTGATGAGGTCGGGGTCGGAGAGTTCTACATCTCCAACTGGTAGAAGGAATTTTGTAGTCCATTCCTTGGTTATCTCCTCCATATCTTCCTAAGTCAACTTATAGTATGACTACAACTCCTCCTTTTTTTCATCCCCATGCATGGTGATATATATGAAGTTTCGGTCTGCATGGAACTTCGTGAGTGGCCTAAACCTATGGAGTGAATTCAACATCATATCACATGGCCTGCATGAGTTGTAAGTAGTAAGTGTGGAAGATAACTTTCGACTGCCACTTCTTCACCATATCACATGAATAACACAAGGTGGTGAACCTTGTGGCCAGTGGTTTGAATCACTCGACTTCAGGGAATGTTTCTCCCTCTGGCATCTCCCAAGTGACAAATTCTATGAGTATGAGTAACCAGCTAAAGTGGAATTCATAGCCTTGGTCCTGTGCTTTGTGATAGTCCTTCTCTAACTCACTGACCAAGTAGCGTTCCTAGTTCATCTACATCCCTTCAATGCACTTCCCTACAAGGTCAACGAAAAACCCCATGAATTTCGTTGGTTGGTTCTTCCTGACGAGCTTACCAATAATCAACTAACAAGATAGGTGCATTGTGCCATCTTGGATGGAGGCTACCTTACGGCCTTGCTTCCCCTTCTCCACATCGCCACACATTTCCTTTATCTGCTGCGCCAAGGTGTGATCTATAGCCTTCCCTAGATAGAACTGGTGAGGGTCTGGTCCCTTCACACTCAATCCAGTGATCATGTGGATCCCCGTTGGAGCCATAGTCACATGTATATCCAACCAGAGATAACCTCCATGGTAGCACGCCGGGAGGAGTTTAATGCATGGGTTAACCTCCTGATGTCTGCCGAAGTGGTGTATCTTCATAACGTTAAGGATGGTGGACCTCACAATTTCTTTGATCCTCGACTGGGGGACTATCCCCATTGTATTTTTCAAGTACCTATGTGGTCTGAGAATCACATAATTCATTTTGTCTCCCAGGTTAAAGTTGTTGATCTTAAGATCAAGGATCAGTCCTAGATGCAGTCCTACTGTGCATATCCCCTTTGGAAGGTATGCAGTGATGAGTGTGTATTTGAAATCTCTTGGGATATTTTCATGACTAACCATGCCAGCCAGAGGTAGGATGTAGTCGGGCAAGACCGACGAGATGAGATTTGCATTTGCCAGGTCATCATAGTGCTTGCTTCTCTTCTCCATCATAGTTTGGGATGGTCCATATCAACTGGATCAATGTGTAGTTGAGGGAGATGTTTCAATCCGGTCATAGATGAGGCCTATACTCTTGCATACATGAAATTCTCAGCCATAAGGTCTATTAGGATCTCCTCCATAAAATTCTCTATTGTGCTACATTCACTCGACATACACGCTCGTGGTCAATTATCTCGGGTAGGCGAACGGGTTCTCAAGGTAAGAAAAATGGTTGGCGAGGTCTCAAAAGCACAACGCGATAGAAATTAGTTCTTTGTTATCTTAGATAATCACAATTTGCAAAAGTGTCCCTGGTGATTCATTCGACGGATTAAATAAACAACATCGTAACAGATTCCTCCAACAGGTTGAAATGCATTAATCAATACGGTTCCATCCATTATGGCGTGGTCCCAATGGTCTAATGATGATATTTTTCACAATAATTGTGTTTCTATCCATTCTCAAGCATCGTTCTAACTGTCGGGATGCCTCTAACGGTCATATATCTTCATCATGGGGAAGTTCTAATCTGTGTTGTTCTCCTATTCCAACGATGTTCAATTTTTGCAAGCCTTCCTTCTACGAAGTCCTCTCTGGAGCTTCCTGCAATTTTTCTAACTTTTCTTTCTTCTTAATGAGATTTATGGCATTTTTCCCTAAGATTTGAGTTTCTAGATTCCTCTTTCCATTCTTACTCTTATCTTCTCTTAGCATAGTAACTTTGCACTGTTGATGTTACCTCAAAACTTTCGCATGCAATATCTCTTCTCTTACTACTTTTGGGGTAGGTTCTCTTTTCTCCTTCATGGATAGGTTCTTTAATCATTTTTGTGTTCTTTCAACTTCGACAGCTAAGTCTCTAGCCCTCAATTGCTTCAACTTGTCCTCTTGTTCTTGTACTAGTCTCTCTATTTTATCGGCTATGAAGTCCCTTAATTATTGATTTTTATGTTCTGTGGCTTCCTCTTCTTCTTTCCTTCGGATCTGATCTTTCCCAATCCAAGTCTTTCCTAACAAAAGTGACAAAGGAGCATTGTTCTCAACAAACTTAATGACCTCAAATTCTTCTTTAGTCGATGCTCCATGAGCAATCATAGGTACATGAGTAAGTCTTCCACATAGGGTTATCATCTTTCCTTTAAACAAGCTAATCCCTCCTAATGAAGGAATCATAACAGACTTTCCCAAAATTTCCTAAGTTCTTTCTATCATAATGTTCACCTGTGTTTCCTCATCCAAGACACAGTCTATGTCGAAGTATCCTATTCTTGTTTCTATGCACTTCTTTTCTTTTAATATCTCTGATAAACTGATGTCTCTATGATCATTCAATGTTTCTTTCAGATGTAAAAACATAGTCTCTAATTCTGTCTGATTCTCTAACATATCCTTAGTTTCTTGACCTTCTTTATGGTTTTCTTGTCTCAAGTTCATCTTCTCAACTTTAGCAATCATTCTAGGGAAATCCAAAACCTCATGATCGATAGCTTTACAATAAAGACAAATAGGAACTCTACCAGGGAATTCCTTAGCAAGATGTCCCGATCTTATGCAACTATAGCAAAGTGTCAATCCTCTATTTCTCTTAAATGATCCCTGACCTTTCTTGTACTGTGCACTGGGATCACAATGATGGACCTGCAATTTGCAAAAATTATTTCTAGGGTCCTGCATCCACTTGTTAGTCCAAAACTTCTTTCTATGCATAGGAATAACATATCTTCCACTATATCTATTAGATCTATTCATATCAAATCTTATTTCTTCTAGATGTGCCCTAGTTTTGAGACTAGGAGCAAATCTATCAAACATACCTAGATCTGTACTTTCGAAGAAAAAATTTCCACTTATCTTACCTTTACCAGAGCACAAATCTTTAAGATATTACCTCTTTCTTCATATCAAAATTCCTTCTCTTAGCACAGACCTTCGCAAGTCAAGTAGAATACTACGCACTACATCAACATATCTATGCATAGAGCTTTCTCTTTTCTTCAGTTCCTAGCAATCACAGTTTTAGGTCTTGACAACGAAACCATTTGTTAGCACAAGGGCAGACCCAGGGTTCAACTCCAATAATGCAGCAACAAGCCCTAACTACTGGCTCTTTTGGGAACACCTACGAAGTAGATCTAGTCTCACCTGAAGTAGCAACAGGGGGTTCCAGGACACATGTGTCTACAACCAGAGGAAATGTAAGTAGATTCAAAAAAAAAACACACAAAGATCTAGTTATTATTTATCTCCTTTAGGCCTACTGCGTGAACTATGTCTCATATCTAACACAATGATGCAATAACAGAATAAAAAAAAGAAAAAGAACACAACATCAATCACACAGAATAACAAGATATACGTGGTTCACCCTCTCCATAGGGATACATCCACATAATTGTGTTTCTTGATATCATATGAAAACATACAGTTCTATCTACGCACTTAGCTTGCAGATCTCTCTCTCTCTCTTCCTTCTCCCCTCCCTGCACACCCAACAACAAGGTTGATCTTCGCACCCAGATGAATATCTTACAATACAACAGTATTCTCATAACACAATACTCTCCTCACACACTCAACTATAATCACTCTCTTAACTCTCCCAATGACCAACTCCAAATGAACAATGACGAACAACCAACCCATCCCAGGTCCTCTTGACCTTTATTTATACATTACAATGAGAAAGGTCTAGGTGTCAAAACCCCAGATCCAAAAACCCTAGGTCAACTTGACCCATGTTTTCAGGGCTTCGCCAACCTGTCTTTCCTTCTTTCCCTCGAGGTGCTCCAAAGCATCTGTTGGTGGATTTTTCCACTTGCTGAGTTGTTCACGATCCATCTTCCTTGCTGATCTTTATTCCTCGATCTTATTGTTCAACAATTCATTTTCCATTTCTTCGCTCCTTCTTTTCTTCTTCTTTGACCACTTCAACCCAATATCAATCAATGTGCCTTCCACACAGTTCATACTTTGTCTTTCTTCCTTAATATTTTCTTTCTTCCATAACCAAGGGCCAACAACTACCCTATATAAAATAGGCTCTCGAGCCTATATATATACAACCCCGACACTCATGGTACCCCAAGAGCTCCCCCCAATGTTCTCTGTTAGTTGTAGGAGCCCCACCAGCTAGGGGCCCTCCAGGTCCAAGGGAAGTCAAACAGTCATCGTTTCACCCACTACAACCACCTGATGGATCAGAGTCCACCACTTCGCAGGTACACCCATGCATTACTACAGGACCTCCTCATCCTAGATGTGGGCCCACATAGCCTCTGATACACCCTGCAACACCCACTCGAAGATGTGACACATGTCATATACCGGGGCCCCTTCCTCTTCCTGCAGCACATGTGATGGTCCAACAACAACATCATCCTATCTCTGCCTCTTCCCTGCCCTCAAAGCTACTGATGGTGGTTGTACTGGTCCTCGACGGGCCGACTCCCAGACCATCTCCGCCTCTCAGCCTCAGGATCCCACATATAAAAAACAACACCAAAGGTAGAGTCATCATCCATGTATACATATATAACCATATGATACGCTATCAAAATCATGAAACATAAAAACAAAGACATACCTCGAACATCCCAGTTCTCCCCAAGAGGAAACATCATGTTTGGGTCATGTCAGTAATCCATATTGGCATATGGGTACCGCAGTATCACCTATGGCATCTGTCGCCACATTCATGCCACCATGGTCGTGAAGTAATGACTACCCTATCCACCCCCATGTCAAGCCATCACATGGGCACACCACACCAGTCATAGCTCTCGTGGCCCCACAGGCTCCAACATAATCCTAAGGCGTAATAGGGGCACCCTCTCTAGAACCCAGGCCACCGGAATAGACCCAAATGTGAATTCATTAGAGCCGAATGTCCAACACTGGTGAATCTTCCCCATCATCCTGGAGTGCAGCTTAAGACCTCAGGAAAAATGATCCCCATCAAGGACCCTCTCCACGATCGTCAAC
>SNQJ01S0075981.1:9758-20276 GCA_010110895.2 Picea sitchensis | reverse complement strand
TCCTCCACTTGATATATAGGATTTGTAGAATTTTGACTCAACATTATAGTTTCTTGGAAATCCTACAAAATGGGGGACAATGGGTTGACTTCCAAACCAAAAGAACCTTTACACCCACTCGATAGTTTAAAATACTTCATTGAAGGGATTGAAAGAGAATTTTGAATTCCCTTTATCGAGGGATTAAAGAATTCAATCAAGGGTTAGGTAAGTATCAATTAAAATTCAATGTGTTAATAGTATACCCTTAATTGAATGTATATGCAAAGCCTTAAATGAGCATCATGTTGGTGACCAAAACTGCATGCTATGCATTTGGTTTCTGCATGCTATGCATTTGGTTTCCAACTACAATGAATGTAGAATTTACATGGGAATTTTTTATTTTTGTTAAGTAAGGGAATGTAAAAATGAGAATTGTTTTCATGGGAATTATTCATCCTTAGGATATTAGAATGTTTTCTCCTCCATTGTATTGAATGAGAACTACAATGAATGTAGAATTTACATAAGAATTTTTGTTAAATAAAAGAATGTAAAAATGAGAATTGGTTTCATGGGAATTATTTTAGGATATTAGAATGTTTTCTCCTCCATTATATTGAATGGGAAAAATCGTCTTTTAAGCATTGATATTGAATATTGAATGTTTGTTTCCTTCCCCCTTTTCTCATAATTTTTTATTTAGGAAATTAAAAATCAATATATGTTGTAGTAATGCAATTTCTATTGAGGTCCTCAATTAACCCCAATACTTAGGGCTTGTCCTCACCCCATTTTTTTTAAGTTTTATTGATCACAACTTGTTTTATTTCAGAACTTCTACTTTTTCTATGGTTGGCAACTAGGGGTGGTTTCAAGTTCTTTGATTGGTTTTCTTAACCAACTCTATTACTTGAGGTGCATTTGAATGATAGTGGCTAGTTTATTTGATTAACTGGTATTGAGTGATGAGTTTGATTGTTTGATCCTTGGGTTGTGCTATTTCTTCAAGTTTCTTTGATTCCTTGTGTCATGTGTGATTATGAATTGATTTAAGGTCTTGTTTGATTGATTAATATTTTTTAGGTTTTACTTGCTATTGTTGGTGTTTTGTTACTAAGGTGTGCAAAAAATACCTACTTAAAGGTGTGTGATTTAATTAGAAGGTAAAAGGGAAATAAATTAAAAATCCATACACACAAATGGTACTCTATTCTAACTCAAGCACGATAAAAGAGATTAAACATTCATTTTCAAAGGATAACATACAATAAAGAGTATAAATGAATTCATTATCAAATGGAAACAATAGGACATATAAATTATACACCTCAAAGTAGCTGATGAATGAACTTTAAATTTTCGTGGACATTCCACTGGACAATTCATCACAACAAATCTAAAAAAATTACTAAAATCTTTAATGTGAAGGTGAGTTTCCTTAGATATCAGATTCTTTAATTGTTGGGTTTTTTTCTTAAATGTATGAAATAGTTGAAATACAAAGAATAGAGAATGGAAATAAATACTCACACACCATCAACAAATAAACACAAGGTATAACCTGGGAAACCCAATATAGGAGAAAACCCAAGTGGAAGGTGAGGTTGCTTTGCTCTCTTTTCTTCAAATGCAAGTACAAAGAAAGAGGCACACTCTGTGGAGTTTCCTTTGACACTGTGGCATGTAAAGATGATACATAATCTCTCCTCCTATGTTATTCCCTCAAAATACCACACTTACTTGTTATGCTCAACTATCGAACAAGATACAATACAAAAGAAAGGAACCCCTTCTCCTCCTAGTGGATCAATATTTAACATTGCTTAATAGCCATATAGGAGTAGGATTTTTACTTCCTCAACCCTCAATTATGATAAGGTTTTTGACCTTCTATAATCTTATTGAAAGTCCATACATGGATATCCCCATTCGCGTGAGTAATAGGGGTTGACGTTGCATCCACTCGTGCCATGGTGGTCAACACGGACACAATTTTTTCATTGTTGGAAATGTCTCAATATGTAGAATAGTGTCAAGGGGTCCTAACAATGGTTTGGAAAGTTTTGACCCCCAAAATGTGATTTGATGCCTCAAAATGGCTTCTAAAGGTTTCAAACCCCCATTTTCCAAACCGGGACATGCTATTAAAACAACCCTAAAAGTTGGTTCCTCTAATTTTTCCACTTTAAAAGAATCAAGATAGATGAAAAATAATATAATGATCTAATTTGGATCATACCTCTACATTTAGGGAGGCTTTTGGTCCCCAATTGCATTATAGAATGAGGTGATAAATTTTTTCCTCTACCTTCTCCATGGAGTACCACTTTTCTTTTCATGGAAGTTGTCCTTTCAGCCAAATTTTCCAAAGGTCATGTTGCCCCTCTCTTGTAGGTCTCGATCACTTCTAAAAACTTGTGTCCTATGCCAACTCTTCATGAGAATCTAGTGCTATGTCCATTATGGAAGGTGTTAGCACTCCGTAAATCTGCTCGGCTGATAAATAGACGACGAAGGTAACTTTTTCAACCAACTTTGAGACTCGAAACTAGCCTTTCGGATTTGGAGAGGGATCTATCAGAAATGACGTGGTCTCTGCGTGGGATATGACTTTGGGGACAATGGCTAGATTTAAATACCTTTAAGATAATGGGTTCTAGTTATATTGGCACAAGGAAGTGAAACTTGGGCTATGGAGTCAATTTGAGGAAATGACAGAGATAAATGACTCAATGACCAAAATTAAGAGGATAAGGCTAAGCGAGCAACAATTTTCAGTGTAAAACCGTAATGTGGCTGGAGAAAATACAAGAAGTAACTCAGGAGCACCACTGCGGACGAATTCAGAGTTATCTTTATAGGAAAAGGTTTTGTCTAAGTGGTGCGAACAAGGGGCATTGTACAACAAATCCACAGGTTCGAAAATTTGTTTTGAAATAGACAATACAAGATATGAAATAAAGGTAACATGAAAAACATACGCAAAGAAAGAGACACAATATATCCAAATATCACAACTAGAATATTTTCATCAAGTCACAAGACCTTTGCATTAAATTTCGGTCAAAACTCATATTACATACAATAGCAGTCATTTACTCAATTTTTCCAACCAACTTGGCTTACATCGCAAAGATGAAATATATCAACGAGGGCGTCGTTTGGTCTACCCTATTTTCTAATTACTAACCCTAAACTAGGAAGAATGCGCAACATGCGTCAAAGACTCTTCACATGGTACTATCCAAAAATAGGCAACAATTACGCCTGTCCACTAAGGACTGTCTTCAGGTTCGTCACGGGGTCTGATCGTCGGTCAGGTACCGATGTGGAAAAAGATGTGTTGTTGTATTCCTTTGATCAGGTGCCCTAGCGAATAGTTGTTTGTCAATAGCTTGTTGTCTGTAATAACGGCTTCACTTTATGTTATGCGTTCATTTGCTGGAGAACTCTGCGCAGTAAACAACTATTCGATTCTCACGGCCATTATCAAAATTGTTGAATACTTTAGAGAACAGGTATCACTCAAGACTGCCATGAAAAAAATGACGCCCACTAAACTTTCTCTTTATTTTCACTGACAAGAGCCATGCAGATTTCCTTTTCGGCTGCTTTGCATTCTCTAGGATGCTCCATGTGCCTTTCTTCTGCTAACCTTTGTGCCTCTCGCAACTGTACAATAATGTCCTACGCCTCTCTAGGCTTCCTTTTCAACCATGCCACGTTCCCTCCGTAACTTTGTGCATATGACGTTTTCGCGGTCTTTGTCGCTAGTTGTCACCTTAATTCCATGTTTTCCTAATAGAGATCGGCAATAGCCATATTTTCTTGCTTCAACTGCTCAGATGGACCTTCCTCATTCATTCTGATGACATCTTCTCTCCTTTCTCTGTTCCTGTCTTCGTGGCTCGATTTTTCAGCAGGTTATCGAACAAACGCATAGGGGGCGAGGTTCTGAACAAACTGGATTGGAAAGGGGAAACTACGAACATAGTTGAGGCCTGGTTCTATGGCTAGAGGGCATGTCGAGCATATGATATTTATAACAAATCGACCAAGAGAGAAAATCATGCTGATGGGTAGTGAATTTATGGTGAAGAGATGTTCCAAGTCGAGTTGCAGGTTGTTCATGGAAAATCCCCGCGTGTAGGATGCAAATGATAAGGATTCCTGAGCATCCACAATACAAACAACGTGATTTTTCATTCCCTCGGCCTTCATGATGAATGGATACTAACAGTTGTAATTTCCAATGCGACCTTTATTAACCACTTGACTCGACTTGGGCACATAGAGATTGGCCTCTTAATGGGATTCTACTCTCTGGAAAAGACATATCTGTACCACATATACAATTCCCGACTCTGACACCCCTTCCCATTTCCAAGGGCCAACTGTCCATTTGTTGACTTCAACCTCATGGTGCTACGTACCTGACTTCACATGTTTGGACGCATGGGTCATAACACGACTCAAAACCGACTCTAAATGGAAAGAAAAATGGCAGCGCTAACAAATGGCTTTAATGAGGATGTTATCGTTCTTGTGAGGTAGCAAAGAAAAGTAGACTAGGTTCCTGACCATTGGGATTTATTTGACCTCTAGACACTAAGGAATATAAATGATGAACAAAAAAAAAACTAGACTCATCGACACAGCTTCTAAGATATCATCATAAACTTAGGGCCTTCACTTCGGGCTTCAATTTACTGCTGACCTACCGAATCGACATAAAAATAAAATGTCTATTTACAATGACACATGACTTAAACGAATTTTATTTTATCAAGTAATGTTTGAGGAACGCAGCCGTTTACAGGGCCCCAATCGAAACTTTCCCCATCTAATCCTTTTAGGAAATAAGCATTTTTCCATTGTGATCGCAGATTATGAATGAACCTGTCCATAGGTGGTTGAAACTTTCATTCTTCCCTTTACCTTCATTTCTTGAGTCCCATCTCAAAAATATGTCACCCAGTCAGAAATCCTCCATCTTGGCATGCTTATTGAAAGCCTTCTTTATCCTCTCATGTTGGAGCTGTGACTGTTATACACCTATTCCCTTTCTTTTTGTGTGTGAATTAGTTGGTTTATTCTCCTTTGTGCATCATTAGGCTCGACTTTTTTCTCTTGCAACAAATTCATGACAGGAGGTCCCAGTGAAGTAGGGAAAATCACGTCTACGCCATAAACAATCTGGAAAGGTGAATTCGATATAGACTTCTTGGTGGTGACTCGATCTTCGCACAATGCGTAGATAATATTTTTATGCCAGGCTCTCTTGTTGTCTTACAAGAATCTTTTGATGATCCTGGTCAGGCTCTTATTTGAGGATTCCACTACCCCATTTTTTTTATGGATAATATATCATGAAATGCCCCAAGGTTATGTTATAATCCTCACAAAACTTATCCATCTTGTTAGACTTGAACGCGGCCGCATTATCTATTACGATCTTAACAGGACACTCAAACCTTGACAATATGTTTTTCTCCAAGAACTGTATGATGACCGTGTCGGTAGCTTGCTTTGTGGGGACCGCCTCAATCGATATCATAAAATATTTGGTGGCCATGAGTATCCATTTATGCTACACGAAGGACGGTGGATTTATCTCCCCTATGAAATCTAGGCCCCACTGCATGAAAGGCTCTTCAAATGAGATTGACTTTGGCGGAAGGGGCTGTAGTTTTTTCCTCCCATAAAAAATTTGGCATTCATGGCAACTAGAGACCTCTTTATATATGTCAGCAAAAATCATCATCTAGTAATAACCTGCCCTCAGTATTTTGTGAACGGTGGTCTTCCAATAGTGGTGCCCTCCGCAGTCGCCTCTGTGAAATTCTTATATGGCCCATTTCGTGTCATCCTCCAACAAATAGCTCAATAGTATTCCTCTGGGGTCTTTCCAGTAAAGTGAATCATCCAGGATGTAGAACTGTTAGAAAAACAGGATCGTGGAGCAATAAAATAAAACAAATGTGGAAACAAAACACAGAAGATACACAATACAATAGAGACATAGATTTACGTGGTTCACCCAGTGTGGGCTACGTCCACCAGAGAAATTGCGAGGTCCTTCCTTTATTATTATCCATCATATGAAGGGATACAACCTACAAAAAAACTATTGTAACCTCCTCTTCTTTCTCTCACAGTCTCTTATCTCAGAATATAATATTCACCATCTACCATAGCCGCAATACATTTCCCTCATAAAAGAGGGTAGCCTTCTAGGGAAAAAAACCCTAACATAATCTCTATCATTAGATCTGTGACCTTATAATGAATGGTCTAGATTTACAATGAAATTAAAATATACATTTACAATGAAATGTTTCCTTTGGGGGCCCGTTTTCCCCCTGACCCCCCAGCCAGGGGGATAGCCCCCCTCGGACCTTGTAGAGGGGGTACCCCCCCTCTGCACTCCCCCGCATGGAAGAGTGTACATACTTCTGGGGTGTAAATACTTCATGGGGTATAAAGACGACTGAAAGCAAGGACCTCTGAATCAGGAAGATAATCAGGCTCCACAACCAACAAGAACTTCACCGCTTAAAGATTTAGGAATGTAGCCTTAGTCTTACTTGTGCCCGGAGGGGCATGGATATTCTCCAACACTTATATCATGTACGCATACCATGGTGAATCAATGAATTGTTGAGGCACCCGCGTAGATTTTTATTCTTGAGGGCATTCTGACAGATCGACAATGAAATTCATTCCTACAATGTCATAGTCTGATTGCGCCATCAACATCATGAGGCCCTAACCTTTGACCAGCTTTGAAGGCTTGATCTCAATATCATATTCTAACATGGCTTATATCCACTTTCCTCTCCTTCCTTCCGGGTTAGGTTGAGTCAGGATACCCTTTACTGAACTGTTGGGAACACAAGCGATAGCATGGGAGTGCAGTATATATGTCTTGAACTCTTTCAAAGATTTTACTAAGGCATACACTTGTTTTTCCATAATATCATACCTTAGGGGAGTGTCATGCAATGTCCGACTGAAGTAGGCTATGGGTTTCTCGAAATCTTGTTCATCCTTCTATAGCAGTACGTCGACAATAGTGTGTTCTGAGGCGAATGAAAAAAGGAGGAAATATTTCGTAAAGTCCGGGCTGGCTAGAACATGAGCTTTAGTCAGTGCCACTTTGATATCTTCAAAAAATTTCTTGGCCTCCGGGCTCCACTTAATCTCATTTCCATTCCTGAGCATGAAAGTAATGTTCTTTATGATTTCCACCAGGTTTTGGATGAATCTCCTAAAGCAATTTACCTTTCCCAGGAAGAATTATACCTCCTTTTTACTACACCAGGTTTCGATCTTTTGGATCCCTTCGACCATGATGGGGTCTATTTTAATGCCTTATTTGGAAATGATGTTCCCCAAAATATTTCCTTCCTCCACTGCGAAATGTGATTTCTTTGGATTCAGTGATATGCCAAATTTTCTACACTTATGGAAAATCTTCTTCAGGTGCTCGAGGTGTTGTTTGTCGGAGGCAGAATACATCGTGATGTCATCCAAATATATCACGATGAATTTATCCTTTTAATTAGCAAACACGTTGTCCATTTCCCTCTGAAAGTTGGCACCAATGTTCATCATACTGAATGACATCTTAGCATACATGAACGTTCCCCACATAGTGGTGAAGGTCATCTTCTCTCTGTCGTCCGGGTGGACCATGATTTGGTTATATCTTGAGAACCCATCCAATATGGACATCTTCTGAGATCCCACCACCTTTTGCAATATGCAGTCCATTTTGGGAAGGGGGTAGTGGTCCTTGAGAGACACTTTATTTAAATTATGGAAGTCTACACACAGTCTCATTTCACCGCTTTTCTTTCTTACAGGTACGAGGTTAGCTACCCACTTCGAGAATCTTAAAGAAAAAATAATTTTGGCATCGAAAATCTTCTTTACCTCTTTCTCGATCAGCGGCAGTAACAGGGGATTTAGCCATCTTAGATTTTGTTTGAAAGGATTTTGATCTTCCTTGAGAGGGATAACATGCTGGATCATCTTCATGTCATACACTTTCAGATCATCGTAGCTCCACAGAAAGACATCCAGGAAATCCTTCATGAGATTTACGTAATCCTGCTTAACCTTTCGACTGAGTGTCTTTGATAATTTTACCATCTTTGTATATTCCTCAGTCCTGATGTTTCAGTCTTCCACGTCTTCTTTGCTTGTGGCGATCTTGGGGTTCTTAGCCACATCGTTTTCGCCAAACAGTTTTTCTAGTGGCACCATCCCCTTTGGAATAATATTGTTCTTCATCTTAATTATATTCCTTCTCGTGATCTGTTTTTGGAAAGGGTCGTCATTACTATGCATCTGCGCTCTCATCTTCTTCGCCGCAACATTCCTCGTCAATGTTTGTGTTAACAAACTCTTAGCTCATAAGGAGGAACCTTTCCACATGTTTGTCATCGTCAAACACCTGTCAATGTTTGATGTTGTCACACAGTGCTGGTCTGTGCTTGACCTCGATTTCATATCTTTTATTTGGAAGAATGGGGATCTTGAAAACCGAAGCTGAAGTGGCCAGCGCGTCGATGATCTGATTTTGTTCTTTGGGGATAGAAGCCAAGTCATACTATGAAAACCCTTTGAGAAGGTCCAAATAAATTTTTTTGTATGCTCTAATCATGGGGTGTTTGGCTTGATAGACACCCTTTACCTGATTTATGATTAACTCAGAATCTCTACGCACTGTTATCCTCTATGTGCCTAATTCTTTCAAAACTTGCAAGCCCAAGATCAACGCTTCATATTCGTCCATGTTTTTAGTGCATTCGAACATGAGCTTGTATGAGCTTAGCGTTGTGCTTTCTTTAGGGGGGCTCACCCATATACCGACCCCAACTCCTTCTCTACTGACTGCGCCATCAAAACTCATGTTCCACACTTCGTTTTTCATGTGGTCTTTTGGGTCGGCGCATTTTATGGTTCCCCACACGATTTTCTTGTCATTTGTTATGATGGTCGTCAGTTTTTCTACCTCGAAACTCAAGTCATTGTAGAATATAGAAGAACCTACTTCGGTGTCGACGACATATATAGGATGATTTTGGGGCTACGTCTTGATGCTTACCATGTATTTCAACAACACTTCTCTGTACAACCTTCTGCCATGGCCAAAGACATGGATAGTGGAGTATGTCATATCCATATGCAAAGTACCTTTAAACTTTGCAGCCCACAACCTTGATAGCAGCATATCGAATTTCAGGGGAATGTCTGTGAAAACCACGTCCATGAGAATGTTCTTAGCAGGGATTTGTGCCAACAATACAACTAGGTTTTTGATAACACCCAAGCATTTAAATTTCCTCGAATCAAAAGAGAAAAGGTCTTTGTATGGCCTAGTGACCTCTAAACCCAACTCATCCATGATCACCTTTGGAATAAGATTGTGTGACGCATCATAATCAAGCATGATGTTATGCAGGTTCAGGTCATGGATCTTCATACTGACATATAAAGGAGGGACATCTTCGACGTCACTTGTGTCTTCGACGCACAGACCAAAAAGGATGGTGGTATGGTCGTCTTGAATGTTTAGAGTATCAGGGGTCCCTCCCATTTTTAGCATTTTAATGATTTGTTCCCAATACTCGCCCTTTCTAATAAGTTCATTGAACGGGGCGAAGATTTTGATCTTTGCAATTTCGTGTTCAAAATTGAAAGGGGGACAAGTTTTTTCTACCTCTTTTCCGCTCATCTCTCGGCCTGTCTCCAGGGATTTTGTGGGGACTTCCTCCTTCGACTTCGTCTTCTTTGTTGCGTCCTTGGCTGCATTTTCCAATCTTAGTCGGCTTGTGGAAGGTGTGTCCATTGTAGGCTTATTTACTGAGTTCGTTTGTTGTGGCTTGGCAGGTACATATTTGCTCCAGAGGTTGTACTTATTCTAGAACTACATGATAGCATTCTAATAACCTTTCCTGAATTCTTGTATCTCCCAAGATGGTGCATCATCTGTTTCGAGTATCATACAATCATCGGTTTCCAGCGTGAAGTCTTCGTTTCGTCTCATATACTGATCATGCTCTCTCTTTGTCAAGAACAAGAACAGGTTTTTGTCATCACAAAAATGCATCTAGTGGTCAAAAGTTTGGTCGAAATCCTCATATGCGTAGTTGTTCTGGAAAGGAGGTCTTGTCTGCTGGTCACCTGAATCCCGCTACTTGATTTGAGGAATCTGACCCCTCCGAAGATTTTGATTTCTGTGTTGTGGGTTGTTTTGTTCTCACACCACAGTTTTGTTTCCCATGGACATTCTCTCCATCAAATTTTCCAAGGTCTTCATCATCATGTTGAATTTTTTGTCTGAGGACCATGATGTCGACGAATCTGCATCTCCTTGGGGTCTCTTGTCGCCCTGGTTGAACCTCAATTTTATTTCCCCGGATGCCATCATGTTCACTTCAACCTCGATATCGTTACTCATAATAGAATCTATACTCGCCGATCTTGTTTCTCTTAATAGCAGAGCAAAGTCACTGTCGAAGG
>SNQJ01S0075980.1:21939-54720 GCA_010110895.2 Picea sitchensis | reverse complement strand
ATAACTCAATCCGCAAAGCGTCTTCCCGTGAGGGCTTTCACCATAAGGGGACCACTTTGGAGTTCATCCATTTGTACTTATTATCAACCATGACAAGACAATAATGAGTCATCTTTACATCAAACAAACTTGGGTCCATTACCAAAACCTTTTTTCTCCTAGAATTCGCTACCGTACTTTCTCCAAAGGTTGACATCAATCTACAATATCACTCTCCAATAGTTGACATCAATGACAACCAACTATCCATCAACCTAAGCCAATTGTCTGACAATAAACACTAGATAGCATAACAAGAATCACATAAAAATATATATATGACTCAAAACGGTATTGATCTTCCATTAATTTTTCATAATGGTAGGATATTTACATGATAGACATCATAGTTATAGTCTCCATTAGAAAACTAGGCAACGTGAAATACATATTCCACACATTTTTTCTCTCTGAAGATTCATCCTAATGTCTCTCTAACAAACGTCTCCTTTCTTATCACTCTACTTACAACCTTATATATTTATATGTTCCTAGCCCGTGGGGACAACCTCAACCCATAGGTCGGTTACATAAGATAAGCATAACTAACTTTGTGTGTATTTGTAGGTCCTCGGTTCAGATGTTCTAGCTCATGGTTTTATAAACATGTCTTTGCAATCTTTATTTGACGATGGGACACCATGTGTCCCTAGCAGTTAGGAGTACATGTTTATTACAAACTGTTGAAGAGGATTCAAAATTCCAATGATGATTGAACATAGTCAAAAGTTCGACAAACATCAGGGAACCAAGATAAAAGTAATGAAAATTGATAATTACTTAGTAATTTCCGATGATACTGTCAATTTTATCTATATCGTCGAAACTCTCTGTTGGAATTAAACAATGTATGTAGTAGTAATTCTACTATAGTCTACTCAAATATTTCCACACATAGAAAAACAATTGTCATAAATGATATTTGACCATCACAAAAAATCAAACTTTATAAACTAATAATCATTTTTTGTTGCACATACCTAACAAGGGAAAACCCCAAACTAAATTACAAAACATTACCATAAAATAATGCATGAAAATATAGTGACATGATATGTAAGTGAATGGTGAAAACATGAAATATAATATTATGAGGAGGAAATGTGTCAAGTATAGCCTTTCTTGTAACAACTAAAGAGGTCTTGTGTCTGGGATTTGTAGAAGGTTCTCCACCCAACTATGTATACCCAAATGAGGGGTACCAGAGTGACCAAAAATACAATATCGACCACACTACAATCTATTTTTTAGGTTTTCCAACAAACCTACTTTAAAGGAATTGTAATTGTAGCACAACTATGTCTAGTCATTATTCCATAGTAAGAAATTAAAATATGCACCTTGGTTTATGGGGATTATCTAATATGTTGGATTCACAAATGTATATCCACATTTTGTTGGTGGTTTAGAACATTAATATGTATTCCCAACATACCCATATTGAAATAAGTATTGAATCCATAATCACCCACCAGAGACTCATCCAACCATTTGGAGGAGGAAAACGCGATCTAGGTCACACACGGGCTAGCAATGGTTGCTTCTCAAGACTTATGTGGTAGCCAAAATGTAGTCTAGAATGGTTCAACATCAAATAATTTGCAAAGAGTCTTGAGAAAGGAGTCAGATAATAGAAGTGGTGGGAATAGGTTACCTTAGTAATATTGATGGGAAAAGATGAGGCTCGAACTATAGAATAATGCAAAGGAGCACAGGGAATAACCAGAGAGACAATCTTGCAAAGGGACATTTCTGCACATGGTGAGGAGAGAATCATGGAGTTAGAACCTACTCTGATACCATTGCCAATCCAGGTATGTGAAGATGAATAAGTAACTCCACACTTGATTGCATTTCATTAATGGGATACATTCATAAATACAAGTTAAGATGACCTTTGGTTTCATATTTCAAGAGGTACGAATGACTCTTCCTATTCACCTATGACCATTCATATTTCTCATAAATAATATTTTCAAAAAACTTCAATCCCTGAGGATTGGGTATCTAACAAAAGAAATTGAAAGTAAAAAACTTCTTATGGTTCAAACATTTAAATGGTGTGCTGCTCAGTATGAGGGAGATGTGTAATTCCTTCCATGCTCAATATAGATTTGACACATGACATTTATATGTGTGTGTGTGTGTGTGTGTGTGTGTGTGTGTGTGTGTGTGTGTCTGTGTGTGTTGATACTGAGAGGGGGTGAATGAGTATCAAGTACAATTTAAAACCTTTTTCAACTTATACTTAAACCATTCAATTATGTCCAATGAGCAATGAACAATAGTATAAGATTTACACCAATACACCACAGTACACCATGCACAATATATGAAAAATAATCAATAGTTATTGTTCAAGGGAAGTAATGACTTCCAAAGGTAGCTACAACTTCCAAATGTAAAGGGAGGCATAAACCTCCAAGAGGAAGATACAATCCTCCAATATGAAGTGAGATTTACACTGTCCATCCTTGCCCCTTCCTTCCACCCAATAATATATGAGAGATAGTAAAACTTTACATTAAATCATCACCATCAAACAACCATCACATAGAACCCGATAATGCTTCATGAGAATTCTTCAACTTTTGCAATTCTTCAATTCTTCGAATACTCTGATATTGTAGATAATATTACTCAATGTATTTTCTGACACTTATCAAAGTTTCACTCCTTGAATCCTCCCCAAAAGTAAGTTATAGAAAGAATGGTAGACCTTATTCAATTATGGTTTATTCAGAAGACCGAACTTGTACAGAATGCCCCGCGCTCAATATTTAACATTAGATTCTAAAACTTGCACACAAGAAACTATAGTCTATACGCTTTCCAACAAAATTGGTCCTGCATCATTTGGATTCTCTATGAGAAAGTTATGAATTTTTTACCCGGAACACCTGTTTATTGACTAGCTTCAGGACTGGTCAAAAACCCTATCTTCCACAGAGTGTATCTCCATAATTATAGCGAATCAAGAGCTGAAAATTTTACCACAGGTACCTTGACATGTCTTCTCAATACCATAGAAAATTCACCATCTGAATCATTCTATAAAAAAAAAAAAGTTATAGCAGAAATGGTAAGATGACCTGAAAATAACATACCTTAGAACACATCACCAAAAGACTTCATCCTCCCTTGAAATCCGGCCTTCTTTACTTCTTATTTCCTCTGAAATTCAACTTGTGTATATAATGAATGTATAATGATATGTATTTATACCATATATGACACTTCCTTTTAACATTAGTTCCAACCTAACACTTTCTTATTTTGTAATTCTTGTCTTTAATTATCTTCAGGGCCTACATGTACTTCCTTCTTAAATTCACTTTGTCATCTTCAAAAATTCATTTCTCCTCAACCATGAGGATCCACATGGCGTACCACATACCACTGGAAACAAAATAATGTATACTATCCATCCATGGGTGTTGTATCTTCATGTGCATTGTCCTTCATGTCCAAATACCTTCATCAATCTTGTTGTCCAAAACCAATGACTAGGGTTGACATCAATGATAACATCCAATCTTCCAACAATCTCCCCCTTTGTCATTGATCGCAACACTCATGCTCCCCCTATCATCATGATCCCAATTTATCTCCCCCTTTGACATCAATGGCAAAGGGTAGGGCTGCTCCCCCTGAGTTTAATGGAAAAATGTAACTCTCTTCTTTGGGGCTGCTCCCCCTTAACATGTGGCACTCAATAATACTTCATCCTTATTTTTGGTCTTTGGGACTTTTTCTTCCTTAGAATCCTTTCGTGTGGCTTCTGTCTTCTCTATATTCTTCATGTCTAGGATGTATATGTTGTTTGGTCTTCTTGTTGTAGTTGCAACCAATCTTCCTAAGTTATTTTCTCTGATTTTACATTTTCGGGAGTCAAACGTAAGAGTGTATCCTTGATCACACATTTTACTAACACTGAGTAGATTATGATTCAAGTCTTCAACCAATAGAAGATTCTTTACTTTACCAATCTTCCAACAATCTCCCCCTCATTGATGGCAAAATAATCAAGTCTCTAATATTGGCTCATTACCACTTAATTGGGGCATATTAGGATTAGTAATGCTATTTTATTTATGTCATTAGGCCATTAATTGTAATTTAGATTAGTAATGTTATTTTTATTTATGTCGGCTTTGAAATATTAAACCCTCCTAGTCTCCTATATATACCAAGGAGACATTTTCTATCTTTGAATCATCTTAATTTGAAATCATTTAAGTGGGTATAATGATGTTTTCCCCTCAAAGAGGCTTAATATCTGAAATTATCTATTTTTCAAGGCATTGAGTACTTTTCCTGAGGTTTTTCTATGCTATTGATGTTTGCTCCTCTTAACATTTGGTATTAGAGTTCAAGGTCTTGGGTTTCACTGCTACATCCGGTGACAACGGAATTTTTGCTATAACTTTTTTCTACAACGCTTCAGAAGGAACGGCTTGGAGGGTATTTATAAGACGGATCAAGGTACGTTGGTCTGTAAATTTAGCTCTGAGGCCTTATACTTTCTGAGATATATCTATACAAGATAGGGTTCCTGAATCATCCTGAATGAGTCTTTGCAACATTTTCAATATAAACACTTTTCTTTTCTGTAACGTTTCAGACCCTAAACTCTGTAATTTACAAAAATTCATTTTTTATCTGTGGTAAAAAGTTCAGCTTCTGGGTCATCATCATAACTTTGTAGATACACCTTGTGTAAGATAGGTATCTGACTAGTCCTATTACCTCAGTCTCAAGAAAACCTGGTAAAAACAAGCATATATATCTCGAGTATCCAAACTGAGTGGGACTATTGCATTGGACTTGTGGACAGTCAGAGTATTTTTGGGTAGTTTGCAGGAATTTGATATCACCATCTTTGTGTGGGGCATTCTATACAAGGAGATCTCCCTGAAAGGCCAAAATCAACAAGTTGTGAGGAAGTTACCGTGAATTCCACTTGCACATCCAATTTTGATCAGACCTCGGCATCGGCAGAGTAGAAATATCAGAGAACCAATTAAGAGAAAGTTTCCACACCCAAAAGGGACAAAAATTGTGTGATATAACAGAATAAATATTGTATAGAAGAACCACCTCAAAATCAAGACTCAAAAGATATATTTGGCCAACATGCCACCCAAAAGGACCCCTCATTGGACCAAATAAGCCTCCGTAAAAATCCTAATTGGACTCTTGATGAAGGTGAAGAAATGCGAGGGACATAAATGATTTGCTAAAGAAGAAGACAAGAATCCAAAGATGAACTACAAGAGATGAGGGATTCAATGGAAGCAGTTGAGTACTAAGATGGATTCAATGGATGTCATGATGGATTCAATGGAAGCTAAGATGGATTCAATGAAAGATGAGTTGGATAATTAAGATGGATGGATTAAAAAGGGATATCAAGGAAGTATTGAGAAATTTCAGACAGAGAAGACACCCAAAAGTGAAAATGCATCCCATGAAATTCATGATGAAGACACAAGGAAGGTGAACGTAAGAATGGAGAAACCCAACTTTGGTTTGAAGACCAACCATGTTCCTAAGATTGATATGAGGAAGTTTCTGATGGAAGGACCCAATCACATGGATAATGATGGAGCAATTCTTTGATCTCCATAATGTGCCACATACACAAAGGTACTAATTGCTTTATATTTAGAACCTAATCAATTTGTTTGGTATCGATGGTTTTGTTCCCACAAATCGCCTGCCACTCTTGGACAATTTTCACTAAGAAATGATAGCACACTATGAGGGATACAAGGAGCAATACCTTCTTGTACCTGATAAATCTCAAGCAAAAGGGTTCTCATCATCACATTGAGAACTTTCAAAGATTGAATATAAAGGTAACCTGACATTCCATGAGCACTTGATTGATGTATTCATAGGAACTTTAAAGGACAATATTCAACATGAGGTTCGCCTTTGGGAACCCAAATCATTGGAGAATGCATTTAAGGTGGCAAGAAATGTTGAAAGTAAAAATATGTATATGGCTACTAGAAGGAACTATCCTAACATCTATAGAGAGAACAATGTCTTTCTCCTAAACACCTCAACCTACAAGGTTGACACCTCAACAATTGAGGGAAAGAAGTACAAAGTACTTCATGCTTTAATTCAGACAAAGCAAGTATAGTAAGGACATAAGTGTGGTGAGAAGAAATTATTCTACATAGGATTGTGAAGAGGAAGAAGAACAAGAACAAGAACCATCTCAAGATGAAAAACGCTGAAGCAATTTCGTCTGAAGACTTAACTCCCCACTTATATCGCAGTAACAATGCATGGGCCGGAATTAGCACTCCTCAAACCCTCAAGATCAAGGATACATCAAAATAAAAAGGTAATAGTCCTAATTGATTCGGCAATACTCATAATTTCATTCAACATAAATTAGACAAAGATCTCACCTTGCTTTGTATATCTAGCGCCGAAGTTTCAAGTAATGGTTGGCAGCATGGAGGAACTATCAATTGCTCGTGAAAATGCAATAAGATCAATCTTACCATGGGGAATATGTAATGAATAGTCCAATGATTGCTATAACCCATGGGTGGTGCAGATAAAATTAGAATCCAATGGTTACAATCATTAGAACAGTGGGTTTTTAATTTTCAAGAACTTTTCATGAAATTTTTATTGGAAGGAAAAGAAATTGAGCTGAGAGGTATCACATGGAAGCCCGTAAGTATATCCAATGGAATGACAAAATTATTGGTGAAAAAGGGGCATCATAGCATTATTGCAAAATCCATGCTCACTAGATGTTCAAACATCTAAGCTATCTATTCCTCAAGATTCCAGCTAATCATTGATAAGCATTCCAAAGCATTTGAAGATATTCCCAAAGGTCTCCCAATTAACCTCGAAATCATGATCATGAAATTCAACCTAATTCCCTGAGTGTTCCTCCTAACATCGTGCCATACGATACCCCATGCCCATAAGAGTGAAATTGAGCGCATGGTTGTTAGAAATGTTAGATACCGGCATCACAGACCTAGCCAAAGTTCTTACTCCGCACCAGCGGTAATGGTATTCAAGAAAGATAGCTCATGGCGATGTGTCCGCATTATTGAGAGCCCAACAAGATCACTATTAAAGATAAGTTTCCATTCCCTTGACTCCGATGAATTGTTGATGAACTACATGGAGCAATCTATTTCACAAAATTGGATCTCGTTCAGGGTATCATCGACGTAATGAAGGAAGAAGATATCCCAAAACAACATTCAACTCATGAAGGCCATTATGAATTTTTGGTCATGCCTGGCCTTACAAATGCACCTTCCTTATTCCAAGGGTTGATGAATTCATTTTCAAGCCCTTCCTTCAAAAATTTGAAGTTATATTTTGATGATATACCAATCTATAGCAAGTCTTGGGAGGATCATCTCAACATGTTGACAAGGTGCTACAACCACGCGAGCAACAACTATATGCCAACCATCCAAATGTTTCTTTGGAGAAGGAGGTAGAGATTTGGGTCATATTGTATCTCATGAAGGTGCTCGGCAGGACCCTAACAAGATTAAGGCTAAGATGGATTGGCTTCATTCCTAAAACATTAAAAAATCTTAGAGGATTTTAATGCTTTGGATTAAAAAGGTTACTACGGCAAGTTTGTTCTGAACTATGGGAGAACAGCACATTTAATAGAACTAACTAAGAAGGATGCATTTTCATGGGACTCCGGAGGCAATCCAAATCGCTTGAACAACTTAAAGAGGTGATGTAAAGCTCATGTCTTGACCAATCTGCACTTCACAAAACCTTTATTGTGGAATGTGATGCATCGGAAATGGAATTGGCGCTATCCTAATGTAAGAAGCAAGGCCCCTGGCTTTAGAAATGACTCACTCAAGGGAAGAGACTTACACAAACCCATTTATGAGAAGGAAATGATGGCAATACTACATGCATTTAAAGAAATGGCATCCTTACCTACCAGGTAGGCACTCTGGCTTCAAAACAGATCATGATAGTCTTACCACTTCTGAACAAAGATCATCTCTAAGAACAACAAAATGGGTAATCAAGATATTGAGTTATGATTTGAACCGCCCTTATAAAGGAAGCAAAATGTTGTATGTGATGCACTCTCTACCTAAAGGATGAAGATGTTGAGGTTCTTTGTGCTATCTCGACATCCAACCCAATTGGATAATAGAAGCAAGGATGAATGGAAGAATGACTCTAAAGTGTGGACTCTCATTGAAAGGTTGCATAACCGCGGCAACGTGATACATTTACATGGAAAAATGATTCACTATGGTACAAAGATCGCTTATATTTATGTAAGAACTCCCAACTCAAACAAAGGTGCTATTGGAACTGCACTCCTCTCCAAGAGGAGGGCACTCGATTTTTGAAAACCTACCAGAGTCAAAAAGGATTTTTTTTAGGATGGCCTAAAACTCCATAAGTTCCCAAAGGTTTGTGGCGTAATGCCTATTTGCCAACAAAATAAGGTGGAAACAATTAAGACCCTGTGTCTTAATTAACCATTATCATCCATCCCAAGTCATTACTGAGAGGTTTCAATGGATTTCACTGTGGTTACCAAAGTCCTGGCGAGAGGTCATCATGGTGGATTGCTGATAGATTGACCAGCACGCGACACTTTGTGCACCTCCACTCTTCAAAGCTAGTACGGGCTTAAGCAATCGCATTCATGGTACAAATATAGATGGCAGTCCAAAGATTATTGTTAGTGACATATCCCATATTCAATCGACACTTTGACGTAATTCTATTTCTTGTTTGGGTACTCAATTGGCTCATAGCTCATCCTATCATCCAATCAGATGTAATAAACCGAGATAGTGAACAAATGTTCCACGATACCTTGTTGCTTTGTCTCCGAGCAAAACGAAGCACAATGGTTCAAATGGTTACCCCTTGGCGCATGGTGGTATAACACTTTCACACCGCAACAAAAATGACACCATTTATGGCATCCTTTATGGATACCAATCTCCTTCCATCACTTCTTCTCTAAAAGAAAAATCTAAAGTTCAAGCAAAGGAAGATCACATCGACCAACAACAAGTTTCAAATATTAAAGGACAAATCACCCATGGCACAAAAATCGCATGAAACAACAAGCATCAACATCAGAGGAAAGAAGTTTTGAAGTAGGGGATTGCATTTTTAAGACTACAACCATACAAACAGATGTCCCTCAAGTAAAGCCAAGAAGATAATAAATTATCACCAAAGTACCATGGTTCCCTTATAAGGTGTTGTAAAAAGATTGGTACTATGGCATACAAATTGAAGAGAAAGGAGACGGAAAAGGAAGGAGGAAGGATCTTATGGAATGGAGGAAGGATGGAGGGTGAGGAATGGAAGGACAGGGGACATAGAGGAGGAGGAAGGATGGAGGAAGGAGGGATGGAAGGATGGAGGAGTGGATGAGGAAGATCTGATGGAAAGGATGGATGGAGGAGGAATGGATGGACGGACGGACGAGGAATGGACGAATGGAATGGAAGGAAGTGAGGAAGGAGGATGGAAATGGATGGATGGACGGAGGAGGATGGAGGAAGGAATGGATGGAGGATGGAATGGAATGGAAATGGAAAGGATGGATGGAATGGAGGAGGGATGGATGGAAGGAAGGAATGGAGGAAAGGAAGGAAATGGCCGGATGGATGGAATGGATGGAAAGGACGGGAGCCGAATGGAAGAGGATGGTGGATGGATGGACGGATGGAGGAAGGACGGAGGATGGAATGGAGGATGGATGGATGGATGGAATGGAGGATGGATGGAGGAAGGAAGGCAATGGAATGGATGGATGGATGGATGGATGGACGGACGATGGATGGAAGGAGGACTGACATGGATGGAGGATGGAATGGATGGATGGAGGAAGGATGGATGGATGGATGGATGGACGGAGGGATGGATGGACGGAGGATCCGGATTGTGTAGGCTACTCCCCTAAGTTTAATGGAAAATGTAACTCTTTTCTTTGGTTGTCTCTGAACATGTGGCACCTAATAATACTTCATCCTTATTTTTGGTCTTTGGACTTTTTCTTCCTTAGAACCCTTTGTGTGGTTTTTTATTCCCTCTCTTCTCTTCTTCATGTCTAGGGATGTATATGTTGTTCTATTTTCTTGTTGCAAATTTGCAAACTAATCTTCCCCGAATATTTTCTCCGATTTTTACATTTTCGAGTCAAAATATAAGAGTGTATCCTTGATCACACATTTTTACTAACACTAAGTAGATTATGATTCAAGTATTCAACCAATAGAACATTATTTGATTTTTACATTTTTCTCTTCCAAGCTCTACTACACCTTCTCCAAGTATTTTAACAGATGAGTTTCAATCTCCAAATGCAACTTTTCCACCCTTTCTCTTCAAGTCGATGAATTTGTCTTGATCCCCAAATATGTGAAGAACATCCACTGCCTATGTACCATTCATCTCTCTCCTTTACATTATTTAGTGGTTAATGTTATTCGAAAAACTTCATTGTTTGAATCCTTCTCCATACTTGGGTTGGCATAGGGACATATTCATTCATATATCTCCAATCTTGTGCTTTGTGACCAAGATAATTGCATTTTAGCATACAATATTTTTGTCCATCAATGGGTAAAATGAATTATAAATTATGCTGACAAATCCACGATTATTTCCATATATTTGTTTACACCCATTCATGTTTCTTACATTTGTTCCTTTCATTGATTTCACAATTAATTGCCTTATGTCCAAAATTTTGCAAGTATAACAAATGACCAAGAAAGAAATTTCATACCTCGGGAGTAAGTAAGTGACCCTTCTTTGTGATGTAGTCCATAATGAAGTTCATGATCTACCTTTTGTAGTTTCCCCTTCTACACCCATTGAAGCTTCTTTGATTCCCTAAGGTAGGAGGTCTCTTGGATATTCATCTCTTTGTAATCATTTCTTCTTTCCTCGTATCCCGTCCACTTCCTCATCAACTGTCTATGTAGCTCTTCAACCTATTGTTTTGTATTTGCATCTTCTTTGTATGAAGTTTCACCCATGCATCATATATGTGTTAATTCTTTTGGCACTTGAGAGTTTCTGCCTCCTCCTCAATGAGACAACTTCTTCGTTCAAGTTTCTCACAATCTTCTTCTCTTCATCATTTTGACCTTCTTTACTCTGCCATTCTTGCTTTTTTGAGTAGATTTTTCAAGGAAATGGTTTTCCTAGTTTCTAAAAGTCTCTAATTGTTTCTTTATGTACAATTGTCTTTCACAACTACCCAATTCACTCTTAGTTTTCATGTGTCTTTGAGCTTACATTTTCAATCTCAACATGCTTCAATTTTTAAGATTCTCATCTTTCTTGTTGAATCATTACTTTCTACTTCATGATTTTCTCTTCTTCATTGTCATCTCTTTCAATCCTTGGATGAGGACATTCAAATTCAACATGTCTCACTTCTCTTCACAATTAAAGCAAAGAACTGACCTCTATTTGCTCTTTGAAATCTGAGATGTTGAAATTTGTTTCAACTTCTTTTTCTCTTTCTGCTTCTTCTCTTGCATAAAGGTATTGTAGTTGTCCCAAATCTATTTTGTTGATGCACATGATTCCACCTTATATTTCACTAAATCTATCAATCCATCCAGATGGTATATGGGCTGCCAATTTGTTATCTATTTTTTCTTCCTTTTGAATCAAGTAGCCTTTTGGTTTCTTTAAAGGATTGTATCCCAAAGCAACCGAGAACCAAAACATATGCCCTAAGAGATTTCAAGTAAGTTTTCATTCTATTACTCCAAGATTCAATATTTCTTCCATCAAATGGTGGAATCCCATTTGGAATGTTGTCTTCCATTTCTCGCTAGGATTCCTTCCATAGGTAACCTGCATCAAGGTAACCTACACTCAATACCAATTGTTGATAATTGAAAGAGGTGAATCTCAGTATCAAGTACAATTTAAAACCTTTTTTCAACTTATACTTAAACCATTCAATTATATCCAATGAGTAAATGAACAAATAGTATAATATTTACACCACTACACCACGTACATTAACTGCACAATATAAGGAGAAATAATCAATAGTTATTATTCAAGGGAAGTAATGACTTCAAAGGTAGCTACAAATCAAATGTAAAGGGATGAATAAACCTCCAAGAGGAATATATAATCTCCAATATCAAGTGAGAGTTGAACTCTCCATCATTGCCCCTTTCCCTTCCACCCAAGAATATATGATGATAGTAAAACTTTACATTAAATCATCACCATCAACCAACCATCACATAGAACCCTCGATAATGCTTCATGAAAATTCTTCAACTTCTACAATTTTTCAATTCTTGGAATACTGACATCGTGTAGGATAATATTAATCAATTTCATTTTCAAACTTCTCCAAGTTTCACTCCTTTGAATCCTCCCCAAAAAGGAAGTTATAGAAAGAATGGTAGACCTTATTCAATTCTAGTTTATTCGTGAGACCTAGAATCCTGTAGCTAGAATTCTTACTAATATTTAACATTCAATTTTGAAACATGCACACAATAAACTACCATTCCAGACTCTTTCCAATGAAATTGGTCCCACGCCATTTGGATTCTCAGAGTGAAGAATTTATGATTGTTTTACCTCGTTAACACCTCGCTTTTATTGAATAGCTTCAACACCGGGTCACAAACCCCATTTTCCAAAGAGTGTATCTCCATAATTATAGTGAATCAAGAGCTGAAAAATTTCAACACAAAATTTTGACATGTCTTCAATACCATATCAATTTCACCATATGAATCATTTTAGAAAACATTTATATAACGAAAAATGGTAAGATGACCTGGTAACAATGACACCTTAGAACACATCACCAAAATACTTCATCCCTTTGACGAATCCTACTTTTTACTTCTTATTTCCTCCTCGGGAATTCAACTTGTGTGTATGTAATGAATGTATAATGATATGTATTTATACCCATTTATGACACTTCTTTTTAACATTAGGGCAGACCTGAAACTTTCTTATTTTAGATTCTTTCTTTAATTTCACAAGGCCTACATGTACTTCCTTCTTAAATTGACTTTGTCATCTTCAAAATTCATTTCTCTTCAACTACATGAGAATTCAATGACGTACACATACCACTGAAACAAATGATGTATAATTCATCCATGGGTGTTGTATCTGCATGTGCATTGTCCTTCATGTCCAAATACTCATCAATCTAAGGCCCAAAAACTAATGACTAGGGTTGACATCAATGACAACAACCAATCTTCCAACAATATATATATATATATATATATATATAGATATATATATATTCCAAGTAAAAACACCTAGGGAAAACTCTCAGGTACTTCCCCTCATTTCAAGGACGTACGCAAGATGAACCCTATATTCTTCATGGCACAAGGTCGTTACAACAAGATACTCATTATGAGATCAGCATGTCACTTACAATAATAGAACTTGGGTGGGGAGGATAAGATTGCATCCCACAACCACTCATGATAGACCCAATTTACAACATATATAACCTACATAGATCCATCTTAACTTTAAATATATCATGTGTGGAGAGGGATCAAGTCCCTTGAGATTAAAAAATATATATATTGAAAAAACACACAAGGAAAGGTTTGCACCTAAAGGGATTTGATCCCTCTTGATGCATGATAAATCTAGAGTTAAGATGGATCTATGCTAGTAATAAATTAACTCTGTTACAAGGGGTAAAACTAATCGTAAATGAATTGGTTGTTCAAAGATATATAAGCAAAGCATAAACTTAAAACTATGCACTCAACTTAATTGTTGTAAATATAATGAAGGCCCATATGTTGTGACTATATTCACTTTTTAAGGTGATGTCTCGATGCCAAATTAAAACTAAATGGCAATGAAATTGATATTGGCAAATATATAAGCAATGCATAAACAACTAAAACTATGCTTTCTAACTATTACTCAACCTCATCTTTGCAAATACAGTGAAGGCCCCCTATATTGTGACATATATTCCCTTCTAAGGTGGTATCATGTCTCCTTATGCATTGCAATATCCATTTCCATTCATAGTAGACTACATGACCAATAACCTTGCTCCATTTTTATTTCAAATGAGGATCCCACGAGTGATTTCTCCTACACCTCTCCCTTGATCTATGCAAATTCAAACCCCTGCCATGTTACATATGTTGGCAAGCTAAATCCTATTCAATATGCCCTCCAATGCCAATTCAAGTAGATCTAAAGTATAAAATCCTTTTACTTCTACATTTTCTAATTTTTTAATACATTTTCTCCTAAAACCCGTTCAATTAGGCACTTTTACCAAGATCCCCTTTTTGATAAACTCCAAACATTACCAGTAACAATCCCCACCGAAACCAAATTGAAAATCATCCATCTTATTTTTAGGCTATCCCTTGATCCACAACACTAAAGGATGAAGGAATAGAGATTGGAATACTAATATAAAAGTGAGGTGAGATATCAAGAAGAAAAACATTAAACAAGTGTGGGACCCAACAAAGACTTTAAATATAAACTAGTGCATGTGGATCAATCAATGAGTGAACAAAATAGAAGAGAAAAAATAAAACCTCTCGGTAGACTTTTGAGAACCTAGAATACACATATCATAGTTAAGACCACATCTACACTAGACCTTGAGAAAGAAATGCCTATGTAAGAAAACTCGATTCTAGCAGACAAGAACTCCAAGCTAGAGACCTACAATGGTGTTTATATCCCAAGATTACAATAACATTTCTCAACCATCTTATAGGACCATCCCTCCACGGATATTTGACCCCGGAGCTCAAACAGAATCATATATTTAGGATGGCATATAACACTGCAAAAACTAGCTTTAATTCTTGAAATATTAGTCCCAACACATCATGATTGGGAAGTGGACATCGAAAGAAAATAAAAAACATCTCATAGGACTTTGACCAATCCAAATCCAATAAGAATGGTGAGTCCATGGACTCGTGGCCAATTCCAACCAAGAGATTCACTACAAGGATTCTACACCTAAAAAGCCATATATATTATGCTTTTTGTTTATTGGGTATGGTATTGATTTTATTTGGGCTCTAATATCTCTCATAAAAACTAAACATGTGCAAAACCCCACAATGTAAAATGACTTGCATCAATATTATCATATGACCTAATGAATTGAATGGATGAGTACTTTTCCAACTTACAAAGAAGTTGGAACTACTCTTACCTAGTCAAACTGAATGAATGATGCATTCCTTGTCCCATCAAGTTAGGAGGAATAGAGTAGGCTTATTTTATGATGGCGGTGGGTACAAAAAATATGTCCCAAACAACCACAAAAAATTGAAGGAAATCATAAGATGATAAGGCTAGAGATGTGTACCCCACTCACATTTCATACACAAATAGACCATTTGCTACAACAACATACACACAGATTATACTCCTCTTCTTTATTCAATGGATATTATGAGAAGGTTAATTAAAATAAGTGGTTTTCACTGAATTTTTATCCTCCAGAGATCCATTTAATACATTGCCTCATCCATGTCCCTGTGATTCTTTCACTAACAAATATGCTGTGCATCTAGTCCCACTATCTTAGGCATTGATGTCTTGGAGGACAAGAATTAATGCACTAACAAAATCACATACCCAAATTAGAAAAGGCCCCTATGTTGTGACTATATTTACAATGGAATAATAAAATCATGGAAAATAAAAACCTAGTACAGTTCTGAATTCTAGAATTATTAAACACACCTACAAAAACGTGATAGAAATATTCCAATATGATGTAATGATTACATTGTTATTCATAAATTTAAATACCAATTAAAAGAGTACATACCTTCTCTTATTTCGTCATTTCCCACCCAGTGACCCCCACTCCTTAGAATTTTCATCCTTCATCCTCCCTCTCAACCCCAAGAAACCAAACCCAAAAAAAAACGAACAAATAAAACCCAAAACAAAAATGAAACAATTAGAAAATAAAAATAATAATGGAAGAAAGAAACCCACACAGAGAATGGATGGTAGAATCAGATAAGCATAAGCATGGCCATGCTCCAAAAAAACAAAGAAAATACAGAACAAGAAACAAACCATAAAATCTAATCAACGGTATTCTCCAATCCTTTCTTCTTGTTTGGCTCTAGCCAAGCCAAAAAAATGCCACTCTTCAATTTTCTTCTGTTGCAAACCCTGAAATTATCTCCACTCTCCATCTCACAAACCCTAAAATCTGCTCGGCTCCTCTCTCTATCTTTTCTTTAAGCAACACTTACAAGTGCCACTCTTCTATTTCCATTAATGATTTCTAATGTCATATCTATTACATTTACATTTTTTAATATTTGGAATCCACTTATAGGTTGACTTATCTTTGAAATCCTCTTAAAATTTGGTTTACCTTTGAAATTCATCGCTTATAGGTTGGATCACAAGGTGGCATAGTAACCATTAATGCAATGCAATCATGATCAATGTTATATATGTTGGAATATATGTTGTTGAATAAAAAATTGTTTCAAATTATCTTGTTAGAATATATATTGTTGGAATGTATATAGCATTAATTACTTTGTTAATAATAATAATAATCTAATTTTAATGTCATGGCCAAGCCAGACACCAAATTTGGGTACGATACCCCCTTGTTTGTGGGAAAAAGGACCCCCAATGTGCAGCAATTTTACTGCTAAAGTCTACGGAGGTATGCATACCCTACCCCCCCTCTGGATTTGAACTCGCGACATATTAGGAGGAAAAAGATGTTCTTAACCATTAGGCCCACTCGGGATGCTTCAATGTGATCTTTGATTTTTTTTTTAAATTTTAAATATTGTTTTTGTCATTAAATATTATTTTCATTTTTTAAACTTGATGTTGGTATTTTACATGGTCATTCCAATAGTTCTTGAGGATATACATGATGAAATTATCATATGTTTAGTAATTTTCATTGTTATTTACCTACAACCATTCTTTTTTATATATTATTTTGTCTTGATGGTGTTAACATTATTGAATTATATGTCATTGACATGGTGAAAAAATAAATGTTAAATGGGTAGAAGGTTAATCATAAATTCTTGCTTGTACTACTAAATAGTTAGTTGTTAAATAAACACATAAATCCAAATTATTTATGTGAGTATATTAGTCGGGAATAGCAAGTTGTTTACAGCCTTCTATCTACTAACTTAGAAAGAAAAATATCAAAAAAGTAATTTAAATGCAAAGCCATAAAATTCACATAAGAATCGTTAACACATGAACAGTAAAACTTTACAGTGGTGCAAATGAAAATACAAACACTGAAAAATAGTTCATAGCAAATCCTGAGGGATTCTTCTCATTAAAATTCTTTGAAGTAGTTCTCAAATTTACAAAAATAAAGAGCCATTGATACTAGGTGCTCTTGGACATATATATCCTATAGGTTGCAACTATGTCTTGGGACTTATTTCCTTCCCTTGAACAATTACAACCTTTGGGCTTCCTTGGTTATGTCCTTTTCCCTATAACTTTATACAACTATACATTGTTTCCAAAAACAAAAATTGCAATCGACCTTGAGCCTTGTCTTCTATGTAAGCTTCCCAAACTTCATGTTGAGAAGAGATTCCCAACACTTACCTAAATATAAGTTGTTCTAGGGAGACTTCATATGTGGTTACATCCCGTGTCAAGGGGCCAATTTCCCTTTTGAGTGAGCTCAAAAATGAATTGATGAAATTAATATCTCTTTCAATGATTCATAAATGACCCAAGTGGTCATCTCGATGAAGACCCCACTAGAGTGAATATATTTTTCTAACTCAACCAAAATTTGTTCCATAGGTTTTGGTGCACCCATATCTCTAAATTTAGGAAATTGACACCTTTCAACTAAATTTTCGATGATGGTATGTAGGCATGTACAATTTTTTATTGATACAAATATGTCATTTTCTAGGATTGAGTCTGTTCTCTCATAGTTGGAAAGAACTATGTAGTTAAGGTGATTTTCTCTCTATCATTTTGGGAAACTTTGGAGGTGTATTATGATCTTCCTCCTACTACTTCTTCAACTCATCCATAGCCAATTGAACTCCATGAAGCTCTACATTTTTGTTCTTGACTATGTCCAACAATGCCAGTAGCTACATAGACAAGTCTTGAAACTCTTTTAATCTAGTGTACAACTACCTCAGTGTTTTCCCCATAGCTTCATGTAACTCATAGGCATGGATTTGAACTCCATGATGGAGGTCCTATCAACCTTGTATTGTTTGACCTCTTCCTCAAGGTCTTATATTCTCGCCCTATATCCTTCAATCTCAATTCATTCTCCTTACATTCTTCTCCATAGCTTGTGAGAACACCACTCTAGCTGAGGCCAAGGCTATTAAGTTCCTTCTAGTGTCCATGACCAATCAGGTCTCTGTAATTATGGAGAGTGTTGGCACTCCTGGTAGAGTAAGCTTCTTGTGGGATTTATTTACAATCCTCCCTCTCAATTTATCAAAAATAAAAGAATCAATATTTTCTACTCTTTCATATTTGGAAGGGGTGAATTCACCCAATCCAAGCTCACCAAGAGGGAAATTGCCTCTTATTAAAGAAATGCTTGAAGTGACAATGGTGGTCTCTGATGGCCCAGTGTCCATTGGGTCCATATCTTATGTTTCCTCTTTATATTTCTTATCTTATTCCTATTTCTTAATCCTTTCTTCATCTCTCCATTTCATCTTCTTCTCTTCTTCTTTTCTCATTCTTTATTGTTCTTGTTCTTCCTATTTCTTTTTCATTTCCTCTTCTTCTTGATTTTTCATGTCTTCTTATTCTTGTTGAAGCCTCAGTTCTTTAACTTCTTTTTTTCTCATCTCCTCTTCTGCTGCTACATTAGTTGCATCTTCCTATTCCTGTGGAAGCCTCAATGATTCAGTTTCTTTCTTCATTTTGTCTTTTCTACCACTGATTTGTCTGCAACGTCCATTTCAACCCTTTCTCTTTCTAGGTGCTCCTTTTCTAATTTGTCTTTTTTTCTTCTTAGAGTTGCCTCCCATTCTAAAAATAATTTTGTCATAATTAATGGCTCTTCTATAGAGTTCTTCTTCCTTCCATACCACATTCTGCTATGGCCATATTTATTTTCATACTTTGCAATACATATTGACGATGCCCAGTGGGTCATGCCTATGGAATCTTTTCTTACCAAAATGGAAAACTACCAGAATATATATTTCTACCTACGCCTCCTTGCCATATTTAAAACCATATGATCCCACATGGAAGGGTATTGGGGGGGAATGTAAATTCTTATCTCATTCTAACACTACCCCAACTCTGTGTACTAGACTCTGATACATAATTTCTTGTAGAGCTAGCTTATCCAATATAAATTTGGGGAGAAAATGTGGACTTTTTGTGGATCCATAGATTCCAGTAAATGTCCCATTCTCTAGAATATACCAATCACCTACCTTCCTGACTACTTGCATTGATCTTCCTATCATACATGATGCTAGGGTGCATAACAACAATTGATATAAGGGAATCATGAATTCTTCACATATCTTGGGATAGTGAATTAGGTATTTCTATTCCCACAAGTCTTGACAATAAACATGTATGGGGGAGTCACTAGACTTCCACTCCCATCCCATACACGGAAAGGCATGGATTATACAGACAACATCCAATGGGAAAGAGGACATGTGAAATGTAGGGTGTGTCCTAGGAACTATGGTTTTCACTCCTAATATCGCCTGCTCCAAAGCATTGGAGAGAATGGATTCCCAATTTAATATCGTGCCAATTTTAGTGACTGCGTATATTAGTGGCACCCATGATTCCTTGAAATTTAGGGCATCTTATTCTCCATAAAGTTTGCATAAGAGGGATATAACAATATTGTATGGAGTCCTCAACATATTTTTGGGATAAATTGTTGTTTTCCTTTCCCAGTACTGAGTAACTCTTCATCATTAATTTACAGTGAAATGGGAATCACAACAACCATTCCTCAATGAGGTCAACCTCCAATGTAGGGAGTTTGTAATATATGTACATGAGAGAAGTATGAAATGATGCAATAGTTTTCCTATATAAATCCTTTATTAGTCCATTATCCACATCATTTATACTAATGATCTAGGAGATAGCCTCCATGCATGGGAATACATCAGGGTGCATAGCCACTTTGTGTAACTAGGAGAATTTGATTATATAGTAAACTCCATTGTGAGGATCGATATCTCAAAGGAAGAGTGGCATCAGTGGATACATATCTCGTTGGAACATTTGATATATATTCCCCCATATATATACTATACCAATATCCATGCAACATATTGTGTCATTATATATTGGTCCTGGGGCACAAACATCTATTTTTTCCTCCTCTTTTGGATCTAGGATTACTTAAATGATTGGGTCATTTTGCTTCCCAGCCTTCTTGGAAGAAATATTAGGATCCTACATCTCATCCATGTCAGCAACATCACACATTAGCATTGTTAGTTTTCAAAAATGTAAGTCATTGTGTGAAGACAAGTAGTAGAGGATTCAAAAACTCTTATCTATTGATGATGGTTATCTTTAGAAGAGTGGATTTCTACACTTGAAAACATTGTCTCAATGGTTCCCCATAGATTCATGTTGCCTATGGTTTATCCCAAAATGGGGGGGGTCTCTCTAATAACAATTCTATGTGGGTTTTCTTTTGTACACTACGACCAACAATATGAGGATAAACCAAAAAGCATCATTGATACAAGGAATGACAAGGTTGACTAGTTCACACTCAAATAGTGATATCAACTAATCTATATTAATGAACATAGGTGGAAACAACTGCCCACGAGGTGGAATATTGGTTAATATTAAATGTTCTTTGAGATTGGATAGGGCATGTTTATTTGACGTGAGGAACCAATGATGTCTTATAAGTCATAGCTCAGTGTCCCCATGTCCCTCATGTATCAACAACTAAAAAAGGTTATGGAACCTTTTTCTTGGTGTTACACATTATTTTCGTCACCCCTATGACTGTTAATAATGTGCACCTATCATTTGTATTTAGAAGGATCAATTGCCTTAATCCCTGAAGAAGAATGAAGACTAACTTTCCCAGAGAGATGAAATTATATTTTCCTTTGTAAGAAACCCTGTAAAGAAGGATCGCCGCACCTTGCTCTAATTTGAAGGTGCGACAATATAAGATCAACGCAGGTTGCACCATAGTGGCCTGCAACATCGTCGCACTTTTCTTAATGTTAAGGGTACAATGATCGCCCGTACGAAGGAAAAAAGAGAACTTCTTGACGCTTCTATAATAGAAGCTTTGAGGGTGATGTGGACTCCGATTGATTTGGATCTAAGTCGCATCCCTATTCTATTGGGATCATCCTAACCTCCTCACCCTATCCTTTTCAGCTTATAAAAGGAGGATAGTTCTCATGGGAAAGTTAGATTTTTTGTGTCATCTTTGAGAATAGCTTTCGAGAATGGCTAATGAGTTAGTAGAATTTTGGCTTGAGAATTCTAAATTGAAGGGCTTATGATAGGCTTCTGATTTATGTTGTCAAGATAAATTGTTAGTATCTTAAAACTTACAGTCTCATAACTCGTTGGAGCAGAAGTGTGTGGGAAGCAAGGAACTTTTGGAAGGAACTTGACAACATCAAGGAATTTGGTTGTATCTTTCTTCCACATTCTTTAATACATATATACTTTTTCTTTCCTATATGAACGCTATTTGTCCATATTGTATGATTCCTTGATCACGTAAATAGTTTCATATCGAATAGACTTTGTTATATGTGTCTTCATTGACTTGTGTTCCTTTGCAAATACTTCTCCATAATCCTTACGATGGAGTTGGGATCACATTGGCGAGGTCAGGTCTACAACATTTAAAAGGTATGTTTTGGATCCTCTTCTTATTTAGTAACTTAAATCTAAGGAAAGTTTAGTATATTGTCTTGTTTTTTTCTAGTTTCAGAGTGACACTAGGGAGATCAGTTTGTGTCCGCACTTACCGATTTGTCCTGAAACAAAATTGGCAACCATACTGGGGATAGGGAATTTTGTTTTCCTATTTTGTATTTCTTTCTTGCTATGATTTCCTGGGTTCTATTTTCTGAGTCACTAGGAGATCCATATTGACTCTTTGATGATTTATTTCACTGGAAAACCTTCTTGTTTTTTATTTTTTCCATTTTTCCCTTGATCGACGCACCCTGGTTTGAGAGACAGTACGACATTGTCACACTATGCTCTTCAGTGACCTGCGACGATCAAGATTGTTGCATTGGATTCATCTTACAGCCTGCGACGATTGTGAAAAAAATTAGTTTATGGTGGTTTTTCTTGCCCAGATCTTAGATATGGTTTTGGGGTGAACTTTTAGGTCTGATTACAGTCTGCTCTTGAAATCATTTTTTAATCTTCTTTTAGCCATATTTTCTTTGTTTTAGCTTGTTTTCTTTTGAAATATTTGATCTCTTGCTTTGAGTGTCTTTCAATTACAAAGCATTGTTTTTCTTTAGAATTGTTTAGTGAAAGAACACTTTTTTTTTTTTTTTCTGAATAGTTCGTTTTAAAAGAAAAAATTTAGTTTGGGTTTATTTTGTTTTGAAGAAGCTCGCTATTGCTTTTAGTGTATCTTTGAAATTAAAAAAATTAAATTTTTTGTTTTGCATTAGATTGGGGGCATCTTTGCATTTGAAGTAGCGAAATTACATGGTTTTTGGAATTTTTTGGCCTTAAATTCTTAAAAAAAAATTCCCCCTCATGGTTGGGGGGGGGCAAGCATCGTGTATTCGTGTACAGTCTCTTTGGCTCATTTCTTGAAGATCTCGATATTGATGAGTTTAATAAAATCTTAGGACATTGTGCATCTAGGAATGATAAATGTCTTCTCATTCTCGTAATATAGGTTTCATCGAAGTGAAATATTTGCATTCTCATTTCTTTTCATTTTTTAGAGTCAGTCAAAACATCAGTTAGTCCACACCATTTTCCTCTTGAGTAACAACAGCTTATTGAAATTTACGCATTAATGAAAATCTACCTAGAAACTTTTATTACTAGGGATTTTTGCAACCTACATTAGATTAGTTGTAGGGATTTGGAATAGGTGTGAAAGATAACATTCCAAAGCTGTAAACAAACATAGAAACTTGATTTAGGGAGAGGTGAAATCCATTTTCTACATTTTGTCCTGGGAAGCCCTTCTCACACAAGGGTCAATTACGAGGCCGCATTAAGGCCAGCAGAGTTACTAACCCTGCTTTGTTGGTCTTGGTGTAGTGGTTGCGCGTATTATTGGGTGTCACTTGAGAAAATAACCCTGTGCGGGCCTTTGCAAGTCGATTTTGGGCTCAATTACCATGCCCTTGCGTGTATATCGAATGATCGATTGTTTCCCTAGGCATCATTGTTGTATTTGGTAACCTTAGTGGCCTTTCTTTAGGGTTAATACATGAGGTGACGATGAAGGGGAAAGTCTTAGCTGTACCTGGAATCGACATTGGCCAAACTCACTCAAGCTCCTTGGAGGGTAAATCCACGTTTATTGTGTGGAATCTTGCACCAAGGCATAAATCCGTTAAGCAGGTCGTCAATGTAACTTTTCCACCCACTCTATCTTATCCCCTTCTTACATTGTTCCCGTGACGTTGGATTTCATCACCAACTAGTGTGTTCATTATGAGAAGGTTTTGTTTGTTTGTTTGTTTGATTCTTACATTTTTAGCATGTGTTGTTTGTTTTCCCTAGAAGAATCTAGGTTGGATCTATGTTTAATGGTGTCAGTTCCCAGAATGACCAATGAAGCAACCCCTGCTCCAAGGGAACCTTTTGCTTTTCCTTCTTACGGAAACGTTGGTCCTCCTTACATCGCTACTTTGAGCCTTCCAGGTCTAACAATTGGGTTACCGATATGGTTGTTTTCCACTCCATTAATCATGAATGCAGCCAGTGCTTCGGTTGTAATCACTTCCCCCCAAGAACATCAACCTCATGTTGATCCTTCACCCTCTTCACCAGTAAAATATTCTTCGCCTTCTTCACTTGCAAGGTCTTCTTCCGTTTCATATTCTTCGTCAATTGAAAGCTCTGAAGCTAGTAACCCAGTAGATAAGAAGAAAAAGAAAAGGAATATTAAGAAGAAGAAAAATAAGCAAGGGTCAAAACTTCCAACCACTGCCAAACATGTTGGAAAACAACTAGTTACTAATAATCGTGTTGGGATTGTTGATGATGCCAAGATCACCCAAACAACTCGTAATCCCAAGTACCTTTGCAGGCTCTGTAAGGGTATCCATATTCTTAAGGATTTCCCTGGTCTATCCAAGGTTATAGAAGCATGGTCTACACACCCTCGCCGGCCCATGTGGTTATCCTCTAAACAACATGTTGATGACCTCTCATCAACTAGTCAGGATACCATTGGGAAGAAGAAAAGTAGAGTGAAGTTCTCATGTAGGTTATGTGGAGGGAGTAATCAAACTCATATTTTCCCTCATATGGATGAAGCCTCAAAATTACTGGAAGACATGAATGTTTCCCAGACTCAACTTCTGGATGCTTACTCTCAACCCACCTGTAGTTGATAGAATGATCAATATGGTCCCTTCACCGTTCAGTCTGGTTGATCAGGTAGTCAATCTGGTCATGTCCTTAGTTGAACCAGTTGACATATCCCATCCTTGGTCAATTTCACTCACCCATTAGAGAGTGAAACCCAAGAGGTCGATTTGTTTCCATCTGTCGGCCCCATTCTCCCCTTGGAGAATAAAACCCAAGTGGTTTACCTGATCCTGTGATCAGTCGATAATACTATCCTACTAGAGAGTAAACCCGATATTGCCTATGTTTTTCTCATTGATACAGAATCTACCATGCTAGGGGGCATTCCTCCTTCTCCCATGGAATCCCCTCCAAGTAATGAGCCATCCTTTTTTATTGGGGTGTGATAATTGGACCTCATCTTCCCTCTCACATTCCTTTCAAGATTACAGTAGAGGTTTGTGTTCGGGACGTTCCTCAGACGCTGATAGACGAAGGTGTTTTTGTTAGTATTTTGTCCTCTATTGCTTGGCAATATTTGGGTTGTCCTCAGCTTGTGCCAGTTACCCAGAATCTATTAGCTTTTAACAGAAGAACCAGTCACCCTTTAGGAAACCTTCCTTAGTATCCCATAACTTTGGGAGGCAAAACTGTCTTTATTGATTTTATGGTAGTCCAAGACCCCTTGGATTTTGATTTACTCCTTGGGAGAGATTATGTCTATGCCATGAAAGCTATCGTGTCCACTCTTTTTCATGTGATAACTTTCCCTCGTGATGGAAGAATTGTGACTATTGATCAAATTTCATTTGTGTGCCCTAACTTCACCGTCAACTCAATGACCTCCCTAAACGGTTCATATACACAGACGGTATCTCCCCACCACAGGTCAATTATGTGGCGTTATCTCCCATGCCTTCAGCTGCCAATGAATATGAGCCTCTCACTGTAAGCTCAGTCTCTTATGAATTAGATCTGGTATTTGACATGGTGATCTCTTTGATAGGGATATTAGCGCCTGGCCTCCTTACCCCTATTGTGGCCCTCGATATGTGTTCCTTCCAGAGTGTGTTTCTTCCATCAAGTGAAGATCTCTTGGAATCCATGACTGATTTTTGTCCCTTGACATGGTGTCCTTCGAGAGCATTTTCCTCTTGGAAGCCATTATCAAGAAGAGGAGTTTTGAGCATGGTTTTTTATTTCAAGATCATTAAAAAATGAAACCAACTACGAGGATATTTTTTCTTCCCTACGACAACCTTGTTGAAAAAATGAAACAGATCTTACGAGGATAGATTTTGTGTCTCTGTGGAAACTCGTTAAAAAATGAAACAGAGGTTATGAGCATAGTTCCTATTTATGTTTCAAGCTCGTTAAAAAATGAAACAGAGGTTTGGGGATTGAACCTAGATTCTCGAGCATAGTTTTTCTTCTCTGTGGCAAGCTCGTTAAAAAATGAAATATATTTCCCCCCTCTTCGATTGAGTCAAGTACTTTTTTACGTATATTATTTGAAGCTTCATTTCATCTGCATGTGTTGTTCAATGAAACGAAGCTTGGGAAGCAATGCTTACAGCCTCTGGACTTCATGTTGAAGTTAAGTCGCTAGCTTCTCAAGCTAGGGGAAAAGTACCAACCATCATGGGATAATGCGTTGGGAAGTCGCAAGAATAGTTCTTACTTTGGTTCAGGCTTGTGTAAAAATGAAACCAATCATATCACAAGTATATTTTTTGTAGTTTCAAGCTTGTGTAAAAATGAAACCACCTACCTCAAGCATAGTTTCCTCAAGTTCAATCTTGTGTAAAAAACCAGGTCCAAGCATAGTTTTGTTTAGTTTTAAGCTTGTGTAAAAATAAAATCTATCCCAAGCATAGTTTGGTTTTGTTTTAAGCTTGTGTAAAAATGAAAACAATCCTGATCTTAGTCTTTGTTCTTTCTCGTGCTCGTAAATACATGAGAATGTAACCGAGTAAACTATTATCACTTTTTCGGACTCGTAAAGGTTATACAAAAAAGGAACCCCCTGGAGTTCCCTTTAAGATCTTTTCAGACTCTCTAAACATGAAAATATTTCCAAGTGATCTTGTTCTTTTCATGCTTGTTAAAGAATTTGAAGAAAAAGTTTGTTGAGCGGTAGTTTATCTCTTTTTTGGTCTCATCAAACTACTTTATGAAAAAGGAACACTCTAGTCAAGCATGATTAGAAACATTTATGGAGTCCTCTTTAAGTTATTTTAAAACTCCATAAATATCAAAAGACCATTGAGTTTACTTTCTTTGAACTCGTAAAACAAACATCGAAAGGCCCATATGGGACCGAACCACTCCTTCCTAGGGTTTGTTAAAAATACTCTGAGGGACTCATCCAAAGGATGAGCTTATAGTTCAAGCATATGTTATCCTCCTCAAGCTTGTGTAAAAATAAAGAGGTACTCACCAGAAATGGTGGGGGGAATTGGGAAATAAATGTATCTAAACTTGTATGCTATGGAAGAGTCTCTTTTGAATATGACACTCTTTCACTCGCTTTGTGTCTAGGTTGGAAAATCCTCTTGTCTCTTTATCATACTCCTTTAGAAGATTACAAATTGGTATGTGATCCTTGTTGTTGAGTCAGTGTTCCAAAGACAGTTGTCGTGTCATCAATATGTTCAAAGGGAAGTTCAACCTGGAAATCCTTCTCTTGCATCGGCCATTTCTGCAGTCCTTAAGCCTTATATTGCATCAGCCATCCCTGAGTCAGTCCTGAATCACTTGTTACTCTGATCTACTTCAAATATTTGTACCTGTTTCGTGTCATTGATGGGGGATACATTAAGGCCCTCCTGTGACGAGTCTTTTCCTGTCGACTTCGACTCATTATCCAAGAATTAGACTTAGAAACTAATTGGTACCTTGGAACTTGCATGCCTCAATGGCAGGTTTCCTCTCTTTCGACAGTGGATTTTCATTATTGATCCCTGATCGGGAGATTCCGTCGAGTGTTCGACTTCAGCTCATAAATTAACACCTTTTGGATTGTACTAGTGTACCTTGGGAGTCATTGACATTAATGGCATTCACTAGTGATTGGTAATCAAGTGGTTTCTACCATGTTTGACTTCATCACATGTATTTGCATGGTTAGATTTGTACTATAGAGTGGTGGAGATGAAGACCCTGAATCTTTTCCGACAGATTGAGGTTGCATTGGAGTATATTCAGATTGTATTGTTGCATAGATCCACAGTGTATGTCTCATGGCTATGTTCAAATTTAATTCTTTAACGCATAAATCCACAGTGTATTTTTGGTGGCTATGTTCATATTTGACTCATATTGACTTGGATCCACAGTGTATGTTTGGTGGCCATGACTTGTCTTACTCGACATGTATCGTTGCATGTTAGAATTTATGATTTGATTCATTTGTATTTAGAGTATGGGAATTCCTACCTCAGTGATGATATATTATTGTACTGTCTTTCCTTGTTTGTTGGTAGGTTTCCAACCGACGTGTTCCTTGTTCCCAACACACACTCGAAAAACTATTTCATCTATCACTATGTTCTAACTTCATACTTTTGGGGGCTTATTGTTACACATTATTTTCGTCACCCCTATGACCGTTAAGGATGTACACCTATCCTTTGTCTTTAGAAGGATCAATTGCCTTAATCTTTGAAGAAGAATGAAGACCAACTTTCCCAGAGAGTTGAAATTATCTTTTCCGTTGTAAAAAACCATGTAAATAAGGATTGTCGCACCTTGTTCTACTTTGAAGATGTGACAATCTAAGATCGACGGAGGTTGCACCAGAGTGGTCTGTGACATCGTCACAGTTTTCTTAGTGTTAAGGGTGTGATGATCACTCATATGAAGGAAAAAATAGAAGATTCTCGACGCTTCTAGAATAGAAGCTTCGAGGGTGAGGTGGCCTCTGATCGATTTGGATCTGATTCGCATCCTTATTCTAGTGGGATCATCCTAACCTCCTCACCCTATCCTTTTTAGCTTATAAAAGGAGGGGATTTCTCATGGGAAAGTTAGATTTTTTGTGTCAGCTTTGAGAATAGCTTTGGAGAATGGCTAATGAGTTAGTAGAATTTTGTCTTGAGAATTCTCAGTTGGAGGGATTATGGTAGAATTTTGATTTATGTTGTCAAGATAGATTGTTAGTATCTTAAAACTTATAGTCTCGAAACGTTTTGGAGCAGAAGTGTGTGGGAAGCAAGTAACTGTTGGAAGGAACCTGACAACATCAAGGCATCTAGTTGTATCTTTCTTCCACATTCTTTAATACATATATACTTTGTATTTCCTATATGAATGTTATTTGTCCATATTGTATGATTCCTTGACCACTTACATAGTTTCATATCGAATAGACTATGTTATTATTGTCTTCGTTGGCTTGTGTTTCTTTGCAAATACTTCCCCATAATCCTTACAACGGAGTTGGGATCACATTGGCCAGGTCAGGTCGACAACATTTAAAAGGTATGTTTTGGATCCTCTTCTTATTTGGTAACTGAAATCTAAGGAAAGTTTACTATATGGTCTTGTTTTGTTCTAGTTTCGGGGTGAAACTAGGGAGATCAGTTTGTGTCTGCACTTACTGATTTGTCCTGAAACACTTGAATTTAAAGGAGAAACTTGATGGTGATTGTACATCAAATCATGGTTTTATTGTTATTATATCTCATTTGTTATGTGGGGATCCCATTTTATCATTTTATTTGAAAATGAGTCATAGCCCTCCTTCCCCCAAAGTGAAGCCTAATGAGAAGGTGCTCATTCATTCATTTTTTGGGGCACAAAGGTGGAGTTCTATCAACTGGAAACAAGGGTTTCACTAGGAGAGAACGAAAAAAATTCCTAGCAAGGTCGTACAAAGGATAGGGTAGGTGAACATATGGAATTATTAGTAAATCCTTTATATAGGGGCCATGTGGCATGAAAATGTTGGCCAAAGTGAATTTTCTTTTAATTTATGGGAAATTGAAAACACAAGAACTTTCATATACCTTTGGGGATGAATGCATACCTGGAAGAACTTGATTGGTGAGCTTTTGGTGTGGGTCTATATGGTGATTTGATCTCTGATCATATTGAGATGTCATACAGTTGATTTGGATTTGGTGCACTCAAGGAGGAACAAAGGGTGAAAAAATGACAAGTGCAATGGTGAAATGTTGAAGAAATAAGGGGCTAGCTTGTTTTTATAACCCAAAACCCCCTCTTTTGACACTCTTTTTACCATTTTAAAATTTTCAAAAATGTCACAGCATTGTATACCATGCATAGAAAACTTAGTAGGGTGCAACACAAAAATTTTGGTCGTGGTGTGTGGAAACATGAGGAGATGTGATGTGTCGGATAAAAAAAAATTAAGATGTGATATGCCACAAAAGGGAGAATTTCATCGAGCACAATATGTCACACCAAATTTACCTTATATGTGACATGTGTGATTTGAAACTTTGGATCAATGTGATATGTTATAGGAGAAGATTTTTTGTTTGTGTGCAATATGGTGCAAGGGAGGGTAACTTTAAGCTATGCCATACGATGAATTTTTTCAAAAAAATTGAAGTTTTCCCTTTGTTGTGAAGAAGACGTTGGTACGATGCAATGTATCATGCCCAAAACTAACTATAGTGTGATATGGTGAAAGTAAAAAAAATAACAACATGATGAAGCCAAGTATCATACCCTACAGATTATGTTCCACGGAGTTTTCTAACAAGTATTAGATGCATTAATTCATCTACCAACCACTAGAATAATGACATTAAGAAATAATTAATTCATCCCACCAATCAATTTATCATATCTAAATTTAAAATTCATTGTGATTACATACCATTCTTGTCTGAAAAAGTCTTACATGCATTAATTCATCTTTTAACCATTAAAATAGTCAAATTAGAAAACCATTAACCCACCCCTTTCAATTATGAAATCGTGAATTCATTATGATTGTATATACAATGTTAATGTTGATGTTTTCAAAAATATCACTCTCTCAAGTTGATAATTAAAATAAATTTATAGCATATATGATAATTAAAACAAGGGAAATTGCTTACATTTTATCTAATTTATAAGAGAAATTAAGAGATTTTATTCAATGATAAATGGATACAATAAAGCGATAGAAAATTTTTAGATTTATATAATCTATGAATTTGTGATAGTTTCTGAGTGTATAGATTCCCATACTGGGTCATAATGCATGAGCTTTTTGGATAAGTATGGTCATAATGCATGAGCTTTTTGGATAAATAATATATAGGAAGTTTTGAAATGTTGCATGTTTCAAAACTTCCTACACAGTATTTATCCAGAAAGCTCGCATGCATTTGTGATAGTTATTTTGAATTTGTGAGAAAATCAAATTATTAATATGATCTTGAATAGATATATATAATCTATGAATTTGTAATAGTTTTTGAGTGTATAGACTTCCAAACTTGAATCATAATGTATGAGTTTTATGGATAAATAATGTGTAGGAAATTTTAAAATGTTGCTTTCTACATAGTATTTATTGAGAAATCTCTCATGCATTTGTGATAGTTATTTTGAATTTGTGAGAAAATCAAATTATTAATATAACCTTGAATTATTTTGAATTTGTAAGAAAATTGAATTATTAATATTACTTTGAATTATTTTGAATTTGTGAGAGTTATTTGCCAAAATAAAATACACATTATTGTAATTAATGGTAAATTTATGTAGTAGTAAGAGTTATGGAGAGTAGCCCCGGATGGGGTGACACGACACACCGAGTCGGTGACACATGGACACGCACTAAGAGAAGATTTAAGTGCAGTTTTAATTGCGGATGGCAGCCACCCACGCATTAGCATTAACAATGGGGGCCGGCCATCGCAGGGATCATACGAAGGCGAGGTTCCCTCACGCGACCATTTACTCCTCCCGCGAGTTCAGACCGGTCATGGATTTGGAAGGACAGATTTCCATGGAGCCTAGTTATGAGTTTTATTATGAGCCAGGACAGAGCGAGTTTGCTATGTCATTCGCTCGACCATTCACCATTTCTTCTATGCACTTTGGTGAGGCCTTCCAGGGCTCTTTGTTCTTGGGGAAAACCCGTCTGAGACGGCTTGTTCGGGATTTGCACTTGTTGTTGTTCTCGTTCGGGACTTTCAGTCTTGCGCTGCTTTTTCTTGGTACCTGCATTCACTACCCGGTTTCAATGGTTCGAGAGCTTGCCAGGTCTCGTCGGGGCTCGGCCTGGGACGCTCACAGGGCGCAGCGTCGCAGGAAGAAGCAACTGGAAAGCGCTCTTTCTTTGGCGTCCTCAATTCTTCGCAAAAAGGCTCGAGCAGAGCGGCGAATGTTGCTCGACACCATTGTTGAGCAGAAGGCTCGCTGCAGCAGGGAAGGACTGATTTCTAACTTGAGCAATGTGCGGGATGTCGAGCCCGAGGTTGCGCTGCCCACATGCATAGTGGAGGAGGACCCGTCCATTGGAGACTTGCCATGCATTGAGGCGCTCCGAGCCATGGAGGGCTCCGTTCGCACTTTGAACAGAGAAGACGACGTCCCAGGCTGTATCATTGAAGAAACTCCCTGGCCGGGCGACTTGCCATCGTTTCATGCTGAGAAGACTACGGATAATGAGGTTAGCGTGGAGCAGAGGAAGGTAGCGGCTGACTTGGATGAGGAAATGGATTCGGGGACTGCTCCCCGCAGCGGCTCGGGTGGCGGAATGCATGGTTTTCTTCTTAGCGACGAACACCTGGCCTTGGTCTTCGAGCTACGTAGCCACCTGGCGGACATGGAACTCAGGACGCTCCTCATGAGCCAGCGTTTAGACATTCTCCTCGGCGCGTTCTCCGGAGCTCCAGCTCAGCATAAGTGTCCCCTATGCGCGCAGGAGTTTGCTATTCCAGCGAAGTACACTTGGCAGGCGGGTGAAGGTGACGACGCAACGGGTGATTAGGTTTTACTATTTCCTGGCTTTTGTTTACTGCTTTTCTATTTTATGTACTTTTGGACCATTAGCACCTGTCCTGATTTCCTTCGGGCAGGACAGGGGCTTTTCAACTATATGTATTATTGCTAAATCTGCTATCAGCCCCTCAGTTATACTGGTTTCCGGTTACCGACAGTATTTTTGGTGGTTTTTAGCCATGACTCTATATT